>CAJNOQ010000821.1:0-40543 GCA_905250885.1 Didymodactylos carnosus
TCGCAGTGGTAGCCATTGTCTGCGCATCATTTTGTTTAGAATATGGTTCTGTTACTGTTTACGTATCGATGTGTAAATATGAAGAAGCGTGCGTATGAAAAATTCTACTTTAGAAACTGTACACATACAGCGAAAAAATATCTCTCACAACCGTTCTCTTTTCAGTCCCGTTCTCTAAACGGTGTAAAAATTTAATAATTCGCACTCCGTTCTCCATTCAGTCCAAACTCCGTTCATACGTTTTCATACTTTTTCCAGAAAACACCGTCTCTCTAACGCATTCAACAGCCGTATTTAGATAAACAAGGTGTTTTTCTCTAAGATTCCAGAGCGTAGTCATGTGTCGAGTATTTTTGAGAAAATAATAGTTTTATTATATTTTTCAATCTTATTCATTTACAACTTTATCGGGTTTTTTCTTCTCTTCGAAAAAGTGATTAAATTTTTGTATAATCTTCTTTTGGCATGATTTCATTTTTATTCATAAAAAATGATCAAAAATGTTAAGAAGCCGCAAGTGAACATTCATCGTTATCTTATTTCTGAATTCATTTATCTTCAATTCAATTATGAAATTTAAAAGTCAAGACCAATGTGACGGATTGTGTTATGATATGCAAGAAAAGACGTCCTAAAAAAGAAATACATATTCTGTTGTCTGAGATCAGTATTTAATTTGGTTAACACTGTTACTCTTAAACTTGTGAATTTTTTTATTGTGTCAAAGAAATGTAACGAGCAAGCAAAAAATAGTTATACAAACTTATCATTATTGGCAAATATCATTTTATTAGGATACTGAGCTAATTGGGTGCAAAATGCAACTGTCTCAAACAGAGAGACGAAACTTGTTTATTTCAATTGTACGCTATTTGTCACCTCTCATCCTTCGTCTCAGCACATTTATATCGCTTTATGTCATATATTCATATATTCATATATATGTCATAAGTCATATATTCGTAAATTTAGACATTGATAAATTATAAATAACCTAAACAGTTAAAGACTAGTGCTAACAGAAAGTTTCTTATCCTTTGACGTTAATCGATTCCTAGAAGGTTTAAGCGTACCCACGTCCCTCTTTTTTCACCTTGTTGCCAAATGCAGAGCACACTTCCGATCGAACTCAAATTTGTACCACAGATACTTCAGGCCCTATCTCAGAATGTAAATTTTTTTTTCCAAAAAATATGCTCTATGAAATATGCTCTATGCTGCTTTGAAAAATGTGCTTCTCGAGACATACGAAAAATGCTGAAAATCACGCAAAAAAAGTCAGAGGTTTTCAGTTTTTTTCACTGGCTTTCAAATCTGTGGTACAAATTTGAGTTCGATCGGACCATTTTTCCGAGGGGTCGTAATGTGACTCGATGAAAGCTGGATTTTCCAGAAAATCCATATAAGAACATCTCAGAAAATTCAAAAATACATCGATTTTCTTTTTCGATGTTCTATCTCTGCTATAAATTGGAGTTCAATCGGACGTGTGCTTCGCATTTGGCAACAAGGTGAAAAAAGAGGGGGGGAGGGTACTCTTAACTACTATTAATGTTTATACGTAGAAATTTATGCTCTTTTCGGCTCGCTCAAGAAAAAGCCCAAATAGTGATATTGAATGTAGAATACATCAGGAAGCATACAAAACAAAGAGTTAAAATAGCACTCATAAATTTTAATCATTTTAGAAGTGAAAAAATTAATTTAGTTGCCAAGATAAAGAAACCCACGTTAATGCCTTCCAGTTTTGTTCTACCAGAAAGTGATTTTAGAAGTTCATGTGACAGCGATCTTACATCGATTCTCTCCTCTTTGAGGCTTTGCAAAATTTAGCTATTTGAATGTGGAACTCCTGGAAAATGCTGCATAACGAACCCCAAATGGTACCTTTCTAGCTGGATCTTTTAATATTGTTATGAAAAATGACACCTGTTGCAGATTCAGCAACGAAAATTACCTTAAAGCTTTCTTCATAAATTCACTTGCCGAACAACAGTAAATTTTGGTGACTTTGAGCTGAAATTTTGGAAGGTTACATTTTTCAGTGCTCACTTAGATTTCAACGAACTGTAAAGTGCATAAGAAGAAAACGCGCACTTCAAAGTACTCAAAAATATCTTCACTTTTGTTTCATTGTATTTAGAATTGCTAAAAATATTCTAAAATTTGTAAAACAAAATAGGTTAGAAAGTTGATCCATTTCATCATGTTGAGTTTTTTTATTCTTCGTTTAATTTTTTTCCGTAACTTCCTATAGAAATAAGTTTAATCAGATCTTGTAGCGAATTTGACGACGCATCTTTTGGGAAAACAATCAGATCTAAGGACTGAAAAGGAAAAAAACTATAAACAAAATACGAGGAGAGCCATTTATTCTGGACCACCTGATAGCTGGAGTAGACATCTACGCATTATCAAACCTAAAAGAAGTACATATGTCTAAATTTCAGCAAAGAAAAAGAAATTATAAATTTGAAAATTCTTCTAAATAATCCAGCTATTTTCCTACATCCCAAAAATGAAAACGACCCATTTTTATTAAAAACACAGACTTTAAAGTTAGAAAGAAATTTTGAAGTAATTTTAAGAATATACAATAAACTAAAAAAATATGCTACTTCATTCATCACTAATTAGCTTAAAGACATTTAAATTTAGGGAATCATTTTATCAAC
Organism: Didymodactylos carnosus; assembly: GCA_905250885.1. NCBI lineage: Eukaryota > Metazoa > Rotifera > Eurotatoria > Philodinida > Philodinidae > Didymodactylos > Didymodactylos carnosus. Next base: position 2,676 of record CAJNOQ010000821.1, read on the forward strand.
ATTCTTATATGTCGATTTAAGTCTTTGTTTTCAACTGAACTTGTCTTAACTTTATGGAATGTGAAGTTAAGTATAGACCAAAGACTGAATGAAATTGTTGTGTCGAGAAGAGAAGAATACATTTCGAATGAAAAAAAATACACTTTCATTCGTCTTTTACAGACAATCACATGCAAGAATGAAGTAATTGGAAAGAATACTCAAAGTTACGGAAAGTGAAGCAAGATTACGGTTTCTTGGCGTTCACAATGATTACTTATTCAAAATCTAAAAGAAATGTGTATCGAACATAAAATAATCTTACCAAAAGTTTTTTATTTGTAAGCTATTCGATACCGTTTCAAATTATTTTAATGTCCAAAATAATAAAAAAATAAATTATTAATTAAATCTAGTGTTGTCTCAAGCAGAAGCAAAATTAAGTTATTTCTACCATAAAAAAACAATAATTGTGTTGATCTCAATTTGTCAAAATTTCTACTCAATAAGAGTTAGAAGCATGTGCATGAGACATCCTTGAACGACGATGTGTCTATTTTCATAAACAAAACTAACTGTAATAAAGTCATTAGAAATATAAATGCAAATATTGACAACATGGTTAATGGACGCAATTAATGAATAATAAATTCAGATCGAGTTTTGACCATGCTAGAACATGCAGAGGTGCAATCGGCTGTATTGGAACAGATCGTCATCTACTGAGAGCAAAACGCATTATGGCGTAGCTATCAAGAGTAGAGCCTGACCGAAAACAATAATTGCTCATGTGAAATGCATCTCATAAGACCATGTGAGATCTGTCATTTTTTATGAAATCTTGCAATAAGATCTTACTACATGGTCATACAAGGCCTTGCCACAAGATCGTGTAAGATCCTACGGAATCTTATAACCTCTTGTCATACGATCATACAAGATCTGTGACAAGAAATTATTTGATCTTGCAAGATCTTGTCAGCGAAAGTGTTGACTCATATTTAGTTCTTATCACAAGATCATATATGATCTTGCATGAGGTGATGACCCATTTCTTTTATTATCACATAAATTTTGCAATGGCATCTGGTATATATACAACATCATTTCTATGACGAAACCTATACTTTTTCTTTAACTTCACACATGAGCTGAGGACAAAGAAAGTGCATGGCTATAAAGCACGTTAGTAAATAAAGCATGTAGTCTGACATGAGTCCTGAAAATACAAGAAATTATCAAAAACAGGGTGTAAAGGCAATCTGTAGGACAGGATAGGCACATAATCTTGTAACTTGTATAATCATACAAGATCTTACGAAATCATGTTGCAAGAAAAAGCTTGTGAAATTGTATAAGAGTCTTGAACCACGGTTCTTGTGAAATCGTGTAATATGATCTTATAAGATTATATTTCAGAACTGCTGAAACTTCTCTATCGTAATACAAAGGCAAAAGTAGGAGTAAATGTTGACACATCAGATAGATTTTCGATAAAGACCGACTTAGGACAAGGCCATTTATGGCAATATTATTTAATATCGACTTGGATTTTGTTATGCGAATAGTCACTACAGAAGCTACAGGAGTTAGTGTGAAATCCGTATATCGAATAGAGACTTTTGTGCATTTTTTAAGTGATATGTCAGACGATATGGAACTCTTGGATTTAGTCTACGCTGACGATATTGTTGTGATCTGTCACGGCTAGCATGATTTGAAAAGTTCATAAAACATTTGAAAATGTTACCCAACAGCATGGATAATCATGAACATGAGAAAATTCTCTATAATGCCATTAAAACAGCTGGAAACAACAACTAGTGGCAAGATGATGAAAAATTGAGAGGTGCCAGAAGTGAAATTTAGCATTATTAAACGGACCGAAACTATTGAAAAAGTGAATAACATTTCCTACTTGGGCTGCAACATCGTCTTCCAACACCGACTAAAATTAAGATTTTTATCGTATTATTTATCCTGTTATAAGTATTATTCTACGGAAGTGAGAAGTGGACCATTTCGATTGATGAAGGAAGACGACTACATTCATTTTACATGAGATGTTTGCGGTTGATAATTGGAGTTAACCTTAGTGACAGACTGCCAAATGAATTGGTGCTGAAACTAACGGGCAACCTTCAATGAAAGGTCTGGTACGAAGAAATAGGCCCAGATGGTTTGAAGACGTTAATCGAATGAAAAGTCAGCAAGAAGAGCCAATGCTGCCTTTGAAATTTATGTTCTTCTTCTATAAAGATCTCAAGTGTGTTCGTAAAAGGTGGCCTGGTCAAATTGATGATTTTAAAACGTTTGAAAAACTGGAGGAGAGAAGTTTTAGATAAAAATCAGTGGCGAGAAAAGATTAATAAGGACACTAAGACCAAATCAGTCCATCCAAACATCGAATTAATAGAATCAAAAAATACGAAGGTAAAGCTGCTCAAAGACGGACGGCTCAGACAGTAACAGCACCTATTGCTCAAAGCCGTGTTACGATTACTTTGTCAAATATTTTTGCTGCTAAATCACAACAAATCACTTCTAGTCTAACAACAACTCAATCACTAATAACCGGTATAAAAGTGTCAGATTTATTAGTAAAAAATAATCGAGGGAAATATGTTTACCATAACTCACCGTGTAGTAAATCAGAAAAGAACAGTGGACAACGACCGAATGAAATTTTAACATGAAAAAGCCTGAATTATATCCAGTAATAAAATGATGAGTATCAGTGAAACCGCGCCTGCATATGGCTCAGAGTTTAACGCTACATCCTGGAATTTAATTCATACGATGATCGTACTACTACAAGGACAGATTGAACATTTTATTGTTCGTGATATATTTTTTTTATTTTTCACTCATATATCAAGTTTGGTAGCAGGGATGTGTTTTCTTCTTCTAATGAATGCAACTAAATATCATGATTAGAGACGTACAGTTTCAACACGAAGCTGGAAAAAATTAAAATATAAATCTTTTTGAGGAGGATGCCTGTATTTGATGTTGTGTGTAGCTTTCTGACATAAAGTCAGAATGAAGCCAGTAGTGTGACAGGTTGTGCGCAAAACCTGACAAAAGTTACGAACTCGTATCTCTTATAGAGTCGGTGCAGTATCGCGCTGTGTATGCTAAATAAGTGCGTTGCGTATAAAAGATGCTTGTTCTTGGTGAGGACCGAAGTGGAACCGAGTGACAGAAGCACAACGCGCTGCATACTACAAGCTATGCTGTAGAGTCATTCCACTCAATTATTCTGTGGAACTACTTTACAGAGAATTTAGTTAAAACAAACACAGACAGCAACAGACTCGTCAACCAAATTTTGCCTCGGGAATGATCATTGCAGTCTAAGTACTTTTCAAACACGTTATTTTTACACGCACTAAAGTGCAAGTAAAAAGGTGTTTTCTGTGAAATACACGATAATACCGGCTATTACGGGACCAAAGTCTATTTAATAGCAAATCACTGCTTAGGGAGAGTCTATTCTGACTGATTGAGATATATAGTTGAGAAAACGTTTTCTTCTTAAGCAGTATTATTTTTTTCGTTGACTACTTAGGAAAACCGCGGTACTACTTGGGATTTTCAGAAACCAGTATACATATTAAAAACAGGACCTGGACGACACTGCTGAAAGTGAGTGAGCATAAATGAATATTAGATGGATGAAATGTATCTTCTTTAAATACAGGTATAGTAACGACCTAAACAAAATTCTCTCAAAGGCAAATAGGCGCGGTGTAAAATAAATTGCGAATAGCATGAATCAGATTTAACATGTTAAATCCCTAATTCATGCTCTCATTTGAAGTGAGCGAAGTATAAAAGATGATGATTACCATGTCTTTCACTTTACTGAGCATGTAGCTTCAATATAAAGTCAAAATTTAAACAAAATTCAAATCTTTTTGGAGATGCTGAGGTCGGCATTTTCAGTCTGATCTATCCAACAGATCTCAAATCGAAATCGCCAACAAGTAACAATACTTTTCAAAAAAGTGAAACAAATATCAACACTTAGTCCAAGGCTCATTCCTGAATCGTTTTTTCTTTTTCTTTACAGGCTGGAATTGGAGTTGTGTGTACAAAATGTCTATATGCAAATTACTGGGTCTAAAAACACGTGACTACGTTTTAAATGATCATTATTTTGGACAAATTATTCAAGAAAATAAGCGTTCTACTTCTGCCTTTTTTCCAACGCGTTTTCTTCTAGCGATATATGTTCAAAGCCATTGATTTATCTTATTGTCGTCATTTAATTGGTCGTATCGTATCAAGAGATATCCAGATTATTTTGATCTATCCTTCACAGTTCAATTTTGAATGCTAACATTTGATTTGGATTCAATTGCTGTAAAAATGCATTTATTACATTGTGATTCATGGCATTCTAAACATTCTCATCATTACTGGAAAATACACTTGCGAGAATATGCCATTACTATTACACATAAACATTGACAACATCCAAGTATATGACCGTAAAATCCATGAGTTGTCATTATGTGGAAAGCAAATGGGTTTAGTTGAATATAACAGATACATATTTTCTCTTTTATAGTTAACAATTAGACGAAAACATACAAAAAGACGCACATCTATCAAATAGTGCATTTATATTTAACACACTACGCTAGTCTGAACAATATTTTTTGCCTAAGTAAAACCAAAAAAACTAAGAACGTTGATATAATACACAAAATAATAAAAATACGAAACACAAATGAACACTCACACTTTCAATAAAAGTGACGTAAGAGAAAAAATGAAAAAACATTCATCACAGATGATAATACGCAGACCTGATTGACAAAACAATGGTCATCAACTGAGTGAGGATAGAAATAACGTAGAGCCATTGGATCTTGTACTCTAGCAAAGCCTGATGCATTTGTTAGCCTTTTCCTGATTATCTTCTATTGTGTATTTACAGTAAGCAACCTAGTGTAATTTAAAGACTATCTAAGTATCACATAAATATCAGACAGGATCTGTTGCATAAAACAACATTTATTAATGGTGGGTAAAAATCGCGAATCTCAAAGAGAAACTGTTCATTTTGGACGGTAGGTAATTCTTGTCTTAAGCAAAAAATCGTTGTCATTTTATTACATTATCCTAGCAGAAGAAAGAATATAACGAAAAAGAGAAATACATAAATTGTTCTATAAACGACATAAACAAAATATAATAGGAATAACACATGCAATAGCAATGAATAATGGTATTAGTGAACTCGATTGATCTTCCGAGTATGGATCGGCCACTTTTGGTCCTGATGTTTTTAAATGACGTTTTTGTTTTGTTGCTATAGAGGGTGGTTCTTCATTTTCATCCTGATCTAATGTATCATCTAAAGCTTCGGGTTGTGGTAGTGGCGGCAGTTTTGGTATTTGTCCAACGTTTCCTTTCCAGATTATAAGAGCATTACATTTGGGATTATCTCGATCCAGCTGATATGAAAAAAAACATACGAATATTTTATTTCACTCATGATCATTTTTTTTGTGTCTCTTACCCGTTGGAACTCGACTTTTAATTTTCCATTATAACTCGTACTTTTTCCTTTGACAACAAGCCGTCCGTTTTTAATTTGGAATGGAACCTGAAATGATTGATAGCTTATTAATCAAATTAATGATAAGTGTTATTTACTCTTACGTATTCATCGTGTGCTGTGGCTCTTCCAGCTTTTGTGAAAATATCTAAATCTTCAATGACTGTATGCTCATCGTTCAGTATAACTTCAAATACCTACCAAGCAGAACGTACTTCATTCATCAGTTCAAAAGCTTGATAATAATATACAAACCTTCATATTGGGAGAATTAAACCAAACTTCGGCAAATTTTAGCCACAATACGTAATCTCCATCATCAGTTACTTCTATCTCATATGCAAAAGATTTTAGATCATACCGTTCTGTTTGATAAATAATTTGATCTTCTTTTGCTACACGCTGAATGGGAATATTTCGGCCATAGTCTGATGTTATACCAGCTTTGAGATTATCTTTACGATACTTGATTCCTGAAAAAAAAACAGAAAAAGAATAACAAATGAAAAATACGATCGCAAAATCGCTTACCATGTTCATCTGTATGAGCATCACCACCACAATTGACAGCATAAACAATATTGTCCGAAATACCCGCTGAGTAACAATGATTAGTGGAAAGAAACCAAAGTACCACGGTGAGAAAGAATTTAAGCATCATCCAAAGACAAAAGAGAAAGAGATAAAATGTTTGTTTTTCTTAACAAGCTTAAAAAAAGAACTGATCTTGTGTCAATATCACAGTCAGAGTTGAAACCGGACCAGCCGGTTGAACCGATTACCAGCCCGGTCCAGTTGAATCAGTTCAGAAATTTTTATCGTATTATTCAGATGGTGATAAAAATCCATTGTCTTTTTGGCGTAAACAACAACAACAAACTTCATCAGTCATAGCTAAACTTGCTAAATCCGTCTTTGTAATTCAAGCATCGTCTGCAAAATCTGAACAAAATGTTTCAATAGCTGGACAAATTGTAACAGAACAAAGATCTCAACTAGATTCCTAATGCACCGAATCATTAGTTGTACTTAAAGACGCTTATTTGAATAAAAGTTGGCCTAAATCGAAATGATAATTTTTGTTTGTAACTATAGTTAGTTTTTCTTTATTTCTTTTTATTGTTAGCGACGTGTCCAAGTGACGGACTGGTGTTTTTTTATGGTTTAGTTCTAAGGTCGATTAGTGGCGAAAAACTTAGTTTTCTAAGTATAGGGTAAGTGATAAAACCAAAAAATTAAAAATATAAAAACAAATAAACCCGACTCACGGATCCTTCCCAAGCCAGCAAAACACAACCGTTAAAGTTTAGTATATTCTAGATTTTAACGGTTGCGGCCGAGAGTCTCCACTCGTTTTTATAAACACACACATTGCTAACAGTTAAAAAAAACGATTTTTCACTGACCAGTTTTTTACCAGTTCAAAAACTTTTTTAACAAAACAATCCCGTTGAAAAACTTGCGATCTTACTTGAAAGACTTAATGTTCTCATTATTGTATGAGATAAAGGAAAAGGCGAAGAACGTTTTAATCAAACACATAAAAAATCAAGGAAAAGATAGCGAAATTTATCATAATAAGTGCAGATGATTTAAAAATCGTCTTTTAATAGATGGATTATTTCTCTTGTTTTATGAGTATTTGGGAGTCGAGTACGGTTTTGTTTTGGTCAGAAAGATAATAATACTAGCCATTCATCCCAATCTTGCTAAGCGAGCGGAAATCTTCAAAGACCGAGTCACTAACACGATATTCTTTTCTTTCTTCTCTTCAATGAAGAGAAGAAAGCACGATTCTGACGCTGAATCGAGATAACTTAGCACAACTTCTTCGGTCGAGATACGTCAAGAGCAAAGCTCCACAATCAACACAAATTTGTGATTATTTACAATGATTGTAGCAACGTATCCTGAAGTTTACTTTTAATGTATATTAAGCCTTTCTTTTTGGTCAAGTACGCTTGAAGTAGAATGGCGTTAGAAGTGAACCTGAAAAATTCTATCGGCCTTTATCATTCTCTTTGTTGTTCTTTTCTTTTCACTAGAACAGAAATGCAAAACAAAAAAAATCCAATCACAATTGAAGGATAAGCTAGAAGTAAGCTTACGCATAACTGTTACATCTAACCTATCCTGACCTTCCAACATTACTTCTTCATCTTTACGTTTAAGTTCCACAGAACTTGATCCACCAACAGTCCATTTTATACATAATTTTCGAGAAGTATTAAAAGGATAGTAGAGTTAAAAAAAGGAAAAATTTTTGTTTAAACTCGCATTAATTCCTTCCATGTAATCTTTTCTTAAACGGAAAAAGTTTAAAAATAAATAAACAGAGGCCGCACTTGGGCAGTATCACTGGGGATTGCAAGGGAGTTTTGTCCACTTCTAATTAGTCAGATTGACATTTTATCAGCAAAGTTAATTTAGCACCATTTTTAGGATTAAAATAAAATACAATGGCAATGAACATCTAGTCTCAGATAGAAGATAAAGACTCATTTCATTCCAGATTATCATGAACTGTTTTTGAAACCAACGAGTGTGATGTTGATTTATCTTTAAAAACATAAAGCACAGTGGCAGATCCAGACTAGTCGATATTTTTCGTTCTTTCTATATGAATGCATGTGTTGTACAACATGCGGTTAGCTGTATATAATCTGGATAGAACGAAAACAGCACATACTCTGGATCCGCCACTATTATAAAGTAATGTTATCGATCGAAGCATCAGAATTGTTACAAACAATGTATAAACTACAAAAATCCTGCGCTAATTGTAGCACTTTGCTACTGACATACCTTAGCCTAAACTGATGTTGTAAGTTGAGATACCTTATTAAAAGTAAAAATTAGTGGCTGCAACTTAATGTTTGGAGCGTGACGGTCACACTTTTAGCATGGCATTGTTACACATTTACCGTAACATTTCGGGACAGTGTTTGATTTCTAACTTTGCTTTATAGTACATATTACCGGTATTTTGGGACGTACCGATGTATAGCTCATGCAAGTGGAACACATTCATCTAGTCGCCGGCGATGAAAAATACGTTTACAAAAATGACTTTATTCGAATTGCTGAATGCAAAAGAAGTGAGCGTAGCAGCTGTTAGTAGTCTTGAAAAATGAGTTATATTCTTTCAATAATATCTTCAAGCCCGAGGTGTCAGAATGCTCTAATCGCGTGGAGAATACATATTGAATGAGATCAGTGTATAAATCCAGTTACTAGCGACAGAACTCAAAATAGCGGAAGCGCACAGATATTTATCTTTTTATACATCTGGGATCTGAGACTTTTTCAGAGTCCAGATTTACTTTTTTGAGATATAACTGCTATTTTCTATCCTTTAACAGCCGCTACATTGCCTAATTTGATACATTCCGATAAAGTAACGACACACAATACAATACGTCGACGACCTGATGACATTTATCATGCACTTATGCACTTTTGAACAATTCAGCATCCCATTCCTATGGATTAAGATCCGTAAAGCGTGTTTAGAACCACTATAAAGATGATATTTTCTTTTTGCAGCAAATTTTTCTCATCGTACATCATACCAGTTGTGTGGCTGTTGCTATGTTTTCTAAAGAATTATGGTTGGATTTAAACGGAAATGGAGTTGAGGCGCATGAATTGAAATTATCTAGAAAATCAAAGAAAAGAAAAGAAAAGTAAACTTTATTATTCGTTATACAACTGATTTTTTTCAAATATGACGCAAGTATTTAATCGTCGAGGTAAAGTCCCCTATATTTGAAATAAATTTGGTCTACACTCATACTATATTAACGAAGTATTTTAACAGTCTGATATATTATTTGTGTTTTCTATTTATTAAGTATAGCTGACAATTTGTTGCCATCAAATATGCCTACTCGTGCAAAAGAGATTTTATCCGGATTTAAACTGTATCCTTTTTATTATTTCTAAAGCTATTTACTGTGTTGTATTAGTAAGTCTTCTTCCGTCGTTATAACTCTGTTAGACAAGAATCCGAGTGACGGTTAGTCTTTGAATGAAGACTTCTTCACATATTATTGTGTAATTGGCAAATTTTTGAATTAATTTTTTCTTTAACATAAAGTAGTCACTGGATGAATTTACGCGATGCTGACTCTGGTAAAGTTCTTTGGCAATCGTCGGATGATTTGTAAGTTATAAGTCTCATTTTTAATATATTTTTAATTAGTAAATGCTTCGACATTTAGATCGGCACCTGATACTGAGCATGAAGGTTTGTTTATTTTTTCATGAGCGTTGTACGATTATAATTTTTTCGATATTTAATGTATAGCTCGTGTACCAAAACGCATACTGAAATGCCGTGCAGTATCAAGAGAAATTAATTTCTCATCTCAGGAGGAAATGAAACAATTTCGACTAGAACAAAAAGTTTACTTTCGAGGACAAATTATCGAGGGTAATAAAGACAAAGAAACATTTTGAAAGTATTTACGATTCGCATTGGTTTGCTTCTTGTTTAGAATGGTCATTTGAATTTGGATTTGTTATTCCCGGATCCACAAATACATGGCAATCACTTATTGAAGCAGCGCCAGAATCTCAAATGATTCCGGCAAATTTATTAAAGTAAGTTAATGGCATAACATAGCGTCAGTAAGTAACATTATTTTAATTTCTGTTTATTTTAGTGGCAACGTCGTTATCGAAACAAAGTTCTTCGATGGTGAACTTGAGGTGAGCACGTCACGTGTTCGTCTTTTATATGTATAAAAACGTTTCATTATTTTATTTTATTCTAATCACGAGCCAATTTAGGGTTTTAATATTATTCGATAGCACATTTCATCCTTATTTTACGCGTAGTTCTCTCTTCCATTCAATTATTTTTATGTTGCTATTGTGGCTGTTTCCTGAGTATACCTTTATAAAGCTTTTATGTCATCCGTAGATATTGCGATGGGCCAACTGATTTTTTGGTATTGATTTTGTTAAGAAAGTTTATCTCCGTTTGTTCACACTGCTCATTCATTGTTCTCTTTTTCCTATCATCTTTGTATATTATTTGTGCATTGTGCAAAAGAGCATTTTTTTGTGAATATATATTTATACAAGGTGGAAAAAACTCAAGACCTACTGAGAATAATTTATCAAACTCGGTGTTTTTTTATAAAAGAAAAAAAACGTAGTGGAATTTTTTTCTCCTTAGGTAGTGTTTTTTTGCTTGTTTTGTTTCGAAATTGTGTTCGGGTGTGAAAGAAGTATTTGCCTATACTACGTATTTACGATCATTTCATTTTTCATTTCTATATTGTAATTATCATTTATTTATTTTGAAATAAATATTGTTCGTAAGTATTCTGTAACCTCACATTGAACTAAAAATAGAACCATTTTATCAGATAAATATCTCTTAACATTTTATGTTGTTAGAAAAATAATCTTATGAAAGCAATTGGCATCAATTCATATGAGCATTAAAATGGAAGAAGACATATGAAGCCAAAAGCAAATATTATTAGAAATTCAAAATTCGAACTGTTTTAATTTATCTAGTATCATTAGCAGTTTCTTATTCGAAATGTTTGAGCTACTTTAATATTATTTACGTATTAGATATTAGTTTTATGAATATTCAATATTAATTCACTTAATGAAAATGTACTCTATATATTTTTTTCTAAAATGCCTCTAATCGCATCTTTCAGGTAGAAGAAGCACTTCATTTTTCTTATCCAAAATTGAAGTAAAAAAGTTCTAACTCAACAGTTATTTCTTCATTTTATATGCGTATTTGCATAAAGTATAGATAATTTTACCTTCGTAATCGTATATATTCAAAAAGAAGAAAGAAAATATGCTTATGACTTTTCGAAGAATCAGTATATAAGGAAAATAATAATTGTATGAAAAACTTAGATTGATATAAGTACATCTATCTATCATATATATATAAAGAAGAATGTTTGTCTGTGTGTCTGTTTGTCTATTCTTTATGCATTTGGTCCCTGTAAGAGCTAGCGTCACCAACTTTTCTATGGCATACCCTTAGGTGCAGAAGCAGGTCGAGATGGGTTCGGCGCGATCGTGAGAGGGGGGGAGATTCTTCCCCCCCCCCCATTTTTTGAAAAATTGAAGACAATTTTCTAATTTTTCAAAAATTTTGGAGAATTTTCTTCAGTTTCTGGAATACTCTCCTTCTACCCATACCACTTCGCCCCGCCCTGGAGTGAAGGGTTGCTTTTCGATTCAAAACTTTTATCTTCGGAGTACTTAGTAATCCCGTTGTTGGAGCACTACAGTAAGTGTCCCATCCAAAAAGTCCGTGCGTACGATTGTCTCCTCAATAACTCGAGAACGAAAGGAGATAAAGACTTGAGATTTTCGTCATCGAATTGAAGAGATTCTAGGGTATGAAAGTATGCTTGAATTTGTTTGGTCTATTTGCTGACCAATCGTATTTGAGCATACTTTCATCGTCAGTAATATCCTTTTGGTCAAGTTTTCAACGGAGCAAAACGGTGACAACGTTTTACAAAGAAGCTTTTTTTAACTCGAAACTAATGTAGGAATGAGTCAAATAGAGATGGGCAAAATGATCCCAGGACCAAAAGTTTACTGTTGGGCCCGGAACCGAAATTGTTTTTGACCGCCGGAACCAAGACGGGACCGTGATCGAAATCTTTTTTTCTGACCGAAATTGGGACCCGGACCAAAATGTTTTTACCAGAGCCACAAACAACACTTTTTTTATTAGAAATGATAATTTTTACGATTGTGAAAGACTTCTGTGAATATCATATTGTCACAACCCATGTGTTATAAATCTTCTTCTAAGACACTGCAAAAATCATTGAGTCGAGATAGTAAAGTTGGTTCCGGGATCGGGAACGTGACCAAAACTTTTCTTTTGGGTGGAATCGGGATGGGACCAGGACGACACCGGTACGAGACCTAGACGGAACCGGAAAGAGATCGGATGGGACCGGGACGGGATCGGGAGGGGACCAGGACGAGACAGGGACAAGATCGGGATAGGACCAGGACCAGACCGGGACGAGACCAGGACGGAACGAGACCGGGACGGGCCGGAACCGAAAAAGGCTGGTCCTGCTCATGTCTCGATTCAAAGCGATCACCAAAGGGATTTATCAGAGTGATAATATTAAAATGCCAAAATAAAAAGAAGTTGAAAAGAGGAAAAGATCCGAACGCATTTTGTAACATTCAAGACCGGTAACTTATAGGAAACCATAAGACCATCGTTTTCCAATATGTCAAGTATGCAATATAGAATTTTCCCGGGCAACGCCGGGTACTTCAGCTAGTACATGATAATGAGCCAAATGACTGACAATATCTGCAAGATAGAACAGAAAATTCTGTGCAAGCTGGTATTATTCTCTAAATTCGAGGTTCACATTGAAACTTCGTTGTTTCATCCTATGCCATTGATGGTTCGAAATTGATGAGAAATCATTAGCAATGATGAATTTTAAGAAAGTTTTTAAATCACTCGACAATTGAGAATCTATCTGGTTAAAACCATCTTTATCCGACTGAAAACGGCTTGAATCTACTCAAAATAGCGCAAAAATTTTATGAACGGACCACAATCACTCCAAACAACCAGAGCATGCATCGATTTACTCCTCGATCTGCTTCTGGAATTTCTGCTTTGGAATTTCAACATTTCTGCAAACGAAATTTCTGCATTGGCATTTTAACAAAAGCAGGAATTCATTTGGAATTTCTGCTTTTTGCAGTAACTTTCCTGGAATCTCGACAGCTGTCGAAATTCCGAAAATATTCGGAATTTTGTCAATTAGTTCGCCATAAAATATTAGTATCATAGAAATTTCGACAAAACTTTGGGTTAGGTCGTTAATGACCTTTAATGATTGGTGTTTGTTGTATATATTGTTGTCGGAGGACGTAATGGAATTTCGACAAAGTTCTCTACTTTAATGAAGTGATGGAAAAACTGTAACTATAACGGGTGGACCAGATAAAACTGGTCACTTTTGTTCGCTGTTTTTCAGACACTTTAGAGTAGTCCAAAGAGTTATTTCTAGACTCAATCGATAGAGAATTGAATTCTCTACAAAACTTGTTATTTTAATCTCTGATAGCATTTTTATCCCATGAGCACCATTCAAAATATTGCAGGATGCTGAGTTCTCGAACTGCAACACACTGAAAATAGAAAAATATTTGCTTTGATCCAACAACAGACTCGATAAGGATTTTGAAAACATCAAAAGATTCACCGAAAAAAAACATCTCACATACTTTTCAAAATTTTACAGTTAAGTGTTCTGGGAAAGTTTCTCTGTGCGAAAAACTGATAAATCTAATAAAATCTAACTTTTCTTTTTTTAATTTGAAAAAGTTGAAAAGCCGGTTGAGAACTAATTACATTGTATGACGTTGTAAATGAATGGAATCAACAGAGCACAAAATTCTCTGTCTACGTAGAACAGTTAACTGTTGAACCTCAGACAATGGGCTAAAAATCTCAAAAAAGGAAACGACAAAAGCACGTCGCAGTTCGAGAACTTAGCATCTTGCAATGTTTTGAATAGTGCTCATGGGATAAAAATGCTATCAGAGATTAAAATAACAAGTTTTGTAGAGAATTCAATTCTCTATCGACTGAGTCTAGAAATAACTCTTTGGACTACTCTAAAGTGTCTGAAAAACAACGAACAAAAGTGGCCAGTTTTATCTGGCTCACCCGTTATTTATAAAGTTGTTGTGAAACAAGAGAAATAGTTTCTATGTTTATGTGTGTTCTGCTGTTCTGTTCTGTAGCCAAAAGTAAAAATTGTGAAAAATTCGAAATGAATTTTTAGTTATTGTACGACGGCGCTCTCTATAATAATAGTTTTTGTTAAATAAATATTGCTAAATTTACTCTGTATTAAACTAATTCCCAATTACATTAATTAAGCCGTGATATTACTTTTGACAGTGTTGGAATTTCGACGGCGTTGTGTTAAAATTCCAAAAATTTTACAAATTCCATTGGAATTTCTGCATTTGTCGAAATTTCCATGGAATTTCTAAATTCGCACAAATTCCGTTGCAATTTTCGATATGTCGAAATTCTAAAGCAGAAGTTTTTTTTAATATAAACTTTATTCAAAATAATAATACAAGTACGAACATAGCCGAGCTATTGCTCATTATAACATTCGTACTTGTCAACAAAATGTTGAATGATGAACTAAAGATTCCTGAAGAATGAGAACAGAAATAATCAACAAGTGGATGAACAGACGTAAAAAAGACAACAAAAGAAAAAGAGAAATAGAGAAAAGGCAAAGGTAAATGATAATAAGAGAGAGGGTAGGGGAACGGTGACGCAAATCTGAGGGAATTCAATTGTATAGGAATAAAAATAATTCATAGGTTTGGCAAGTGATGAATCATTTAAAGCGATTTGTGTCTTTGATGTATTTTGTAACAACACTAACAATCAACTTCATCGAGTCCAAATCCGCGCAATGGACCGAAGTCTGCTTGACGTCGCGTGAAGAAAACTTTCAGACGCCGCGGAACATCAGGATTCAGATAATAGTTTTTTTATTTGGATTTTTCAAAATCGAGGTATTAAATTTGGTTTTGAACATTGTCGTAGAAGTAGATGCGGAGATTTTCGTAGATAGGTTGTTCCATTCAAGTGACACACATGCAAAAACTGTTTGTCTGATTGCTGTCCCTTTCAAATGATCAACAACATAGAGCTGACGATTGTTATATCTATTATTCAACGGAGCAAGCTTAACATGTTCAGTTAGGTATGCACGTGCATGTCTTGTGATTATGCGTCGAAAAAGCGTGAGGCTCATTTTCAGAAAATGATCAGTGAGAGGAAGCCAATAAAGATCGTATAGAATTTTATATTGAGAAGAAGTGCGCATAGCTTCGGAAACTGTCAAGCAGGCTTGATACTGAACTTTCCTTAGTTTGTCAATGTTGTAGTCAGATGTCAAAGAATAGATCGTACAGCGATAGACTGTTGTTTTTAGCTGGTGTGATTTTATGAAAACTAAAGATTTGTATTTATTTACATTGAACTCAAGTAGATAGGTTAGCGGATCATTCGGACAAGCGGGCTACATCACGATTGAGGGAGTCAGCTGAAGCCTTCAAATCTTTCCCGCTGTTATACAAGCAAATATAATCGGCAAATAGTTTACGCAAATTTTCCAGGTTATCAGAAATATCGTTTATAAATATTAGGAAGAGCAAAGGCCCTAAGACTGAGCCTTGAGGCACGCCATAATTGACTGTTCTCTCACTCGACATTTTACCAGAAACCACGGTGACAATTCGCCTTCCTGCAGGATAAAACTCTAACCACTTTAAAACCGAACCCTCTATCCCATACTCCCAAGTTTCAAAAGCAAACCCCAATGCCATACGGTGTCAAACGCCTTTCGAATGTCCAGGAAAACACCATGTACAAAACCACATTCATCGAAACCCTCATTAATTTTATGGACGATTTCATGAAGTTGATTTATTGCTCCATCACCACAGCGAAAACCAGACTGGTTTCGACTCAACAAATTATTTCGCAGAAAATAATCATACAGTTTATGAATAACTACGCTTTCGCAAACTTTCGAAATCGCTGGAAGGAGGGTGATGGATCGATCATTCTCTTTCTCGTGAACATCTCCCGATTTGAATAATTTTTTTATATGACCTAATTTTCACATATCAGGATAGATTCCGATAGACAAGAATTGATTTAATAGTTTAGTTAGTACAGGTGTTAGTACTTCTGCTAGCTCTCGTAGTATTCTATTCCCAATTCCAGATGATCCTGCCTTGTTCACATCAATCACATCATCATTTAGATAAAACCTTACAAATATTAGACTCACAGATTTCACTACTGTTAAGTTTAGATGCTGCGCGAGACTGAAAAACGGGCAGTATTGTTCACATTTAGAGTCCGATCAATAGTACAAATAGAACATGCCAGATCACAGCCAGTAACTAAAGGACTTAAAACTTCACAAGAATCGATTGAATTCAAGAAAGTGATTACTAGGTCTAGGCATGTATTTGATACCAGTCTAGTAACCTGATCCACAAGCTGATGAAAAAATTTTTGAGTCACAAAATCATGAATTAAGTTACCTCCGATGGTCGACGGCTTTGACGGACACCAGGTAGAATAGTGTCCATTAAAGTCGCCGACCAAAATGAGGCCGAATAAATCTTTCCAACAACATCCGAAAGATAATCAAGGAAGCCAACCATAGAATGGTGTTGAGGTCTGTAACACAAGGCTAAAACATAATTGCTATTTTTTGAGACAAGAAAAATAGTTTCAAAAATAGTATGTACATATTCCGGGAGTCTTTTGTAACAAAATTGCTATTGACGTAAATAATACATTCACCTCCATGCGAGGTTCTGTCATTTCTATATAATGTTGAATAACCGTCAATTGTCAAGGTGTTATCCTCATCTAACGGTCCTAGCCATGTCTCAATTCCAGCAAAAGCGGAAATTCCAAAAGCAGATCGACGAGTTTATCCTTTCATCCTGTGATGCGTCTGACGAGGGAACATTCCCAAGTGAGGCACTCCGATTTTGTTCAAACCTGGCAATTTATATGTAATCAAGAGCGCTGATTACAAATATGATAGCCGTTGTGTTTATGTAATTAATTTTAAGGCTTCTCTTGTAAATTCTGTAACTTTGCAAAGAAAGGTCGTGGAGAGCTGGGAAGCGTCTCATTTTGATGCAGAATTTTCAGGCTACAATTCCAACATGTTGATAAAACATTGCTAGGGTTTCGGGGGATTTATAGAAAACCGGTTCTCCAGAGAAACGCTAGAACACTGAACAAAATCGGAGTGCCTCAGTGTGGAATATTCCCTCATGAGAAAAATTATCCAAATAAAACTCCAGCGAGTACATTTAATATTTTGAGAAATTCTTATTGAAAAAAAAATGGATTAGAGACGGAAAACCATAACTCAAAACTGCGCAGGTTTTCGCTGCGTAGGAAATGGCCACTCTTAGATTAATAAAAGATAAAGAGATGTGTAAAAACAAATAGAGATCGATTTGATGCACTACATCAGTTTAAGTTTATGTGAAAAGTCGAATATTTTCAGAAGGTACAGATGGGCAACGAGGGCTGTTTGTCTTAAACCTCTTGGGGGAAATGGAAGCTGCTGCAAGGTATTTTCTGTATCTGTACGGAAGTGAGAATCTCAATATACAAAGACGTGGTATAAAAAAAGATCATTTTGTTCTTTTATACTAGGAGTTCGTTTAAACGAGAACAGGTCACTCCCCCAATGAATTTTTTTGATATAAAAAATTTCCTTTTCATCTGTTAACCATTTTTTAACGCGTTTGATAGCATGGAGATATTAATGAGCTCCCATGCATAAATTTACTTCAAAAAATTTTCCAACGCGTCTACATGTGTTAAATTTTTTATACCAAAAGTGTTTTTAACACATTACTGAGATTTTTAAATCATTTTTAAACGACGAAAAATTTTTGATGCATTCAGACGCATTAAACTTTCATAAAAGTACGTAAAAGAATCCTATCTTTTGATATAAAAGCCACGGTGATCGACTAAAAGTCATAATGAGAAATTTCTCAAACATTAGAACTAATACATTAAATTTTCATCGTATACTGAAGTATTTCTTTTACATTTTATTCTTTTACATTTCTATTAGATCATTTTTTTAAATAAAGCTTTTCATGTATTCTGATAGTACTTTTAACTCTCTATCGAATGGTATATAGTTCATTAAAGAATATTCCACAGTCACTTTAAAATTGAAGAAATATAATTAGTATGCTGTTGGTACAAAAATCACCTTTCTAACCGTAGAGGTTCCTAGATAAGTTTATAGGAAAAGTAAGAGATAGGTATAGATAGATAGGTAGCTTAGATAGGTATAGCTTTTAATATTATATCTGGTTGTGTAGAAAGAATCGCCCTAGGCTAAAAGTTTTTGAGAGGAATCGTATGGCATTGTCAGAAAAAGATAAAATGTTTCCCTATACAATGGGGTACTATTTTTGTCTTTGAAAAGCATTAATGAATTCACATACACTAATCTCTAACAAGTGTGACCGCATCAGATTAATCTGAATACATGTAAATGCGTTAAATGAAGGGAAAACTATTTTTATGCATTCGAACACGTCAAAAATTTAAAGAAATTTCAATGCTTAGTTAATAAGGCATATGAACGTGGTGAATTCGTAAAAGTACATTAGAAAAATTAAAAAAATGAAGACTCCCAAATCCATTAACGTTTAGGATATGCAAAGACGTTAAAAATTTTTTTACCCATCCAATGACTTGGGATATATTTAAGGTACAAAATGTCGATTTCAAATGCGTTCAAAGGAAATTTTTTGTATTAAAACACTTTATTGGCTCGTTCTTTTCAAAAGAACTCTAACTGGTTATTATCAGTTATTTTTAGAAGAACGAAATCTCTTGTCATGTGAGTAAAGATGATCACTTCACGTAAGATGACCAACTAGTACATTTTACACGTCATCTTCATTTCCTTACTAATCTATATCCTTTTTTTAATACATTGACAGAATGTTGAATTCTCAACTGATGGATACTCTTAAGATCATGATGCGATACCACTCAAATAATAATATTAATCAGTCGTTGAGATTAGTCATTCAACTCTCTCGAATAACTGACGTTGTTTCATGAGTTATGTACGTTTATAAAATAATACCTCGGCAGTATTAAAAGAAGCATGACACACTACTCTGTTCATTTGACTTTCGAAAATTTTCCATCAGAAAGACGTACGTTTGAATGATCCATCATATATATCTACACATTCATTCTAAATGATGTAGAATTAGATGAGAAAATACTTAATCAATATCTATATAACTTATTTAATTTTATATTCAAATTTAAGGCGAGCAAACACATCGATCAAAACTGTTCAGTAACTGATGAAAAAATGTAAATCATTAAGCTTAAACATTTCTAGATAATTAATATATTCGTGAAGAAAATTATGTTTTCAAACTTGCCAAACTGTATACAAAACCGACATTTGTTTGTTTAATCAAACAGCGTCTCTTGTTTTCCTTTTCAATATATATGTTTTTGAATTATTAGTAGATTTTGTTGCACTTGTTAAAATCAGACGCATGAGAAGTCTATGTTCAAAATTTTTCTGATCGAAGATCTATATTAACATTAGTAAAATAGTTGATGATAATGTGCATGTGCTGTGTCAATCCCTAGTTCTTGATAATAAGATTATATATGACCTATTTTTTTTTGTTGTATACGATTAATACAGCGTTTATTCTTCTTTACCGGAAATAGAATGTGTGTTTGTTGTTGTTAATGTAAATCCATCACTATTGTATTTCTGGTTAATTAACTTTTTTTTTCTGAACTTATCAACCTTATTTCCTCATTTTCTGTCGTCATATTGTTTTGTTGTTTTTGACGATGGTAATGATGATTTAAATTAGTTTTTCTTTTATTTATTATTTTGTCTACAGTATGTTTTTTTTTCCTCCACCACCATATTTCACCAGGAAAAGCATATATACTTAGATAGGGCATAAAACAACATGGAACATATGTGAATATATTTGATAACTCAGAATTCACCGTAAGAAATATATGAGTCATATAGTATGAACTAAATATTGACAAAACGTAAGGCAATAATCCAATTAAATAAATTAATGAAAATAATATCATCTGTTTTGTTAGACGTCGTATACGACGCCACTTACGTGATAAACTAAGACGATGACGTTTGACAAATATTCGAATTAATAATAAAAATGTAGCAATAAATGTGATTAATAATGGTACCACTAAACTGAAGATAGTATCAATTAAAAATAAAAAGATATTTTCTTCGAAACATGGTTTACAAACACGTTTTGAATCATTCACAGTGTTTTTATTCTTGACTTCTTGAAAGCATGTGACACCTGAACAAATTATAAAGCAAAACTTGCTATTATCTGCTCCTTCTAATGAAATATATGTTTGTCCTACCTAATATAAGTATTGTATACCATGTCAATGGTATGGCTATACTGAATAATAGCGGTATTATTTTAAATCTTAAACGTTTTTGTGATTTTCTTAGATTTAGTGGTCCAAATATAAGAACGTGTCGTTGAATTGATGCCCAACATACGAGTAAACCAAGGCAAACAATTGAACTATAATCAACAATTAGCCATAATTGACAAAATATAATAGCAAATGGAAAATATTCTAAATAAAGTTCAGTTAGGAATATTGGAACACATGTCAGTGTCATGAACAAACTGACATGCAATATACATCGAAATACATAAATACTTAGCTTTGAATTCGAATGTAAACGAATTAATATGAATATATTTGTTATTAAACTCGGTACACTAACCAAAATACCGATGGAAAATAATATTCGATGTAGTACTAGATTAAATGACTGAGTAGGATGATGTTCAGTTTGATTAGAAGAAGAATTTTTAAAATTCATATTGCGCACGTTCAAATATAAGAAAATATTAATATTTGAATGAGGAATAATATAATTTTTTGTATATGGAATTCTTTTTTTTGTTCTCTTCTTTTTCCAGTAGTCTAGCAAAATTTGTAATGCTAGTTTAGTAATAAAAATCTAAATAGTACATAATTTTCAGCTATTCTATTTCTAGAATAGGATTTTCTCTCTTTTTTTTATTAGCTATATTCAAAAATAAAAGTGAAAAAGACATGAATTATGCAGTATAGATTAGTTTTACAACAATAAGAAAAATCAGCCAACGTTTTATCTTAAACTTTCATCTTTCTAATTATATAAAAGAGGTTTTTATATATAAGTTTCATGTAAAATAGTATTCGAACAATTGTCATAGCTAAACATTGAGAAAAATGACTTAATTGATACGTCTGTTAGATAAGGGGAAAAAGATTTATCAGTATATAATGTCTGTGACTGTTAGAAAAACGGCGACACAGGTAGTCTCATTACGAGACTAAATTTAATACTCTGCAGAGATCCGGTGATGGGATAAATGTGTAACATATTTTCTCATTTACCACAAAAGATTAAAAGATTAATAAAATTACGACAGTTTTCATTCGACGAACATATCACCTTGAGATTCAATTATTATCATATTTTTTGCCTATATAGGTGAGCTTTCCAATTTAATTACATGCTGTTTTTCTCGAATACATAATAATGCAATTATTCTTGTAAATTGATCAAAATGAAATTCACTTTAATATTGAAGTCAAAAATAAAGAATATGAATGTTTTTGAGGGGTCAATGCACAAATGGACAGTATAAGCGCAGAAAATGGGATGTAAATGCGGACATACATTAATTTACAAGATTTGCTTTTTTATGGACACACTGAAGTTCTGAAGAGGAATCAGGTCAATATTAAGGTTTTCACATTTAGAACATGATTTTAACAATCTTTTGAATTTCCTGTATCGCAACAAGAAAAAGCGACATAAGTGATTATCTGGATAGCTAAGTCTAATTTTCAGTTATATTTAGTATCTCCGTATATACGTTCGAGGTTAACGACCCATCACTTCAATTTATATGTTCAGGTATCCATTCATCAAGCTGAATTATAACCTGACCATCATATTATAAACCTTCTCTATCTTTTGTTAAACGTGAGAGGGAAAGAGAGAGAAGGAGAGAGGCAGAAGAAGAATGATAACATTATAAGTTGTAGGAGGCATAGCCAGTGGAGCGTGACAGTTTTCTCTCTTTCTTTTGTTACAATAACTATTGACTACTTATCATTGATGACGATGATATGAATACGTAGTGGAGAAAAGAACAAATATCAACAAGGTAATTTTTTTATTGTCTATATGAACAGTCGTCTACCTGGTCGGTATTGCTCCACCTTTAAATTGTCTCTTGTTCAAACAACCCTAGAGTGTTTTTGGCATGAGACAATGGTTTTAAGTCGTGTTCATATGTCCTTTTTTGATCGATGAATAGGTAACAAGTTGTTAAAACAATAATGATTGAAGTCGACATATCCTAAAAAGTGAAATAAACAATGGAATTTCAGAAATTGAATGATCTCGAACGATCATCGATAATTGTTCAATATATCAATACTGAACCAATCGAATTTTATCCAACAGTAGATGGTACCGATCTTGTTCAAGATGTTTTACGCCGACAATTATCAAAAAATGAAGAAAATATTTTTGGTGCCGACGGATCAATATCGCTTGAAGATGGTGAATTTTTGAAATTTTTACCTGCTGATACAAGACATCGTACACTTCATATACCCATTGAACAGTTGGCATATTGTGGTGCTTTAAGACGTATGAAACGAAGTGATGATGGTGATCATGATGGTATGAGTGATAATGTAGTTCGACGTGAATTTGAGAATGTTGACTTAGCTAATCGTTATCCACAACTAGTTATTGGTCCACCCGTATTCGTTGCCATATTTTTTGGATTTGATAATGCATTATGTTATACATTTTTAACTCAAAATACTGAAGATGCCCGTTTACTGGTAATGAAACTAATGAGAGCGTATAATACGTTAGAAGCGCGACCGCATGTTTCGCAAGGTCAACAACAAACCAACCTTGATCATCATCATCATCATCATCAATCTTCACCTCCAAATATTTCACCTTCACAGGGAGGATTATTCGGTGCTGTTCCCCAACAAAAAAATCAACAGCAACCATTTTTTTCATCGCCATCAATCAATACAAGTGGTGGGAGTAATTCACAACCAATAATGTTTCGTAGTGGTCAACAATATAATATGGATAATGACGCAATAATACAACGATTGTTACAAAATCCAAATGTACAAATGATGAATCCACCATTTACCTCGCATCTAATTGATGACATACCTGTATTATCGCCATCGTCAACAGCAGCAACCAACATGGTATGCAATATTCACTTTTTCTGCTTCTGGGGCAATTGAGATATAAGGTTATATTGCACCGTGCAGTATGCGCTCTGATTCAGATGAATCATTATTTGAAATTGAAGTATCGTTTTCAATTGAATAGACAAAAGCTTCTTGGTGGATCATAGATACTTTTATCAAATGAGAACCATAACTTATGTTTTTCCTATAAAATTAGATCTGTTACCCATCTTCTAATCAATTTATTGTAAGTATTAAACAAAAATGCTAACAGTCCGGCTACAGATGAATGAAAAAGATCTTTCTAATAATTGTGCTGTGTACTAATCTTGCGAGAGATGAATGAATAAAAATTCTCTTCTTTACCATAAGACTTATGGAGTACCAATGAAATATCATATGGTGACTATAGATATGAGGATGGTAAACGTAACGCATGTAATGAGATTAAGACACTGCTCATGTTTTGGCACTCATGCATGATAATTTTCACGATACGGCTTTTGAATTGTGTGCGCTTGTCATTTGTTGCAAGTAGGAATTATGACTATAAAATTAAAAAGTGAATTTATTTTATTTTAAGAAACTTTTGACATTGACTTAACAGTAGGAAAATTAGACGCTTTCAATCATATTGATGATAAAATTGAGCGGTACGCACCTTTACTCGATCTACAAAGCATCTTCTACTCTCAACAAACTTTTATTTTTGCGTATGCGTTAAAACGTGTTGTTGTCCATCTTAACTTTACAACGATAAATTTTATTATATATAAAGAAATTCGCTGACAACTGTACGAAGTATAATCGCGTATTAATGAGAGAATTTCACTACGTAAATAAAAAACAATAGTATGGGCAATTATGTCCATTTTGTCGTGTACAAGAGTTTTCTAAACAAAGTTTTTCAGATGAAATAAACCTTATTTTGATCTCTCATCCGTTCGTAATGACCAGTTTCTATCCAACCGATTTTTGCGACCATTCTTTTGGAATGATTTGATTGATCAGTAATTAGAGAGAAGCAAGTTTTTATCATGATAGTAATATATGTTCTGTGAGAATTTATCGCATGCTTTTAAAAACTTTGGAAATCTAGTATTTACGTTGTGCATACTTATAGACGCCTGGACTTACCGATCAACTATCATATCTGAATTTAAATCCTGGTAGCGGTTTTACAACGAGTGGTAGTGGTGTTCATTTGATCGATTCATCATCGGCAGTACCGAGTATCTGTTATCCCACACAAACAAATGAGTTTCCGCAAGATGTTTCCCTTTCGGGCACGCCACATATTATTTATAAACCAAATAATCAGGAAGTTGTCTATAAGCAAAATATCATGGTTCGTTGGCTTCAACCACCTACACCACCGCCACCAGCGCCAATAATTATTCGGGGTTATTAGTTTAATTCTTCATTATCAGTCTCGTCTCTGTGCTCAAATCTAAATATTTATTTGTTCCTTCTTACCTAGAAATACAACCAGTTCCTGAACAACAACCACCAATTATTTGCCGACAAGTACCACCAAGCCCTCCAACTCCACCACCAATTGTCGTTCGGTAAAGATCACATGTCACTTCTACTGTACACTAAACCACATAAGTTAATTCAATAATTTAGAGAAAGACCGCCAATGATGCCACCAATGAGTCAACCATTAGTTATTGAAAAACGTCTTCCTCCGATAAATGTGCCACGACAAGGTGACACAAATACTTTGATTTCTTATGGATATATAAGCTATTAACTGTACATATCTTTTATTCTCGTTGCTAGTAATAATTGAACGATTTCCACCTCCCCCTCCCAAACCACCAGCAATCATCTACGAAAAATATCTTCCTCAACAACCGCAACGACGGCCCGTTATCGTTCAACGTGAACGATGTGTTCAACAAGCTCCTAGACGTCGTGTTATTGTTCGCACAGCGCCACAATCTCAAACAGCTAATATTTGTGTTCCTCAAACGACGACGACAACAGCTGTTCAACAACAGCAACCAAATGTTAGTTATGTTCAACCTCAACCACAAGTCGTACAACAACTTGTACCCGTTTTTGCTACACAACAGGTAATTATCAGAAGTTATAAAAATCAACTTAATGATAAAGGAAGCATTTGAATCTTGTTTTTCAGCGTGTTATACAACCGAAAGGTGTTCGTGTTGTTCGACAAGTAATCGGTCCCGCTCAACAACAGCAATCCCAAATTATTAATTCACCACCTATAGTGCAGGCCTTTCCTGCAAATGCTGGTGGCTATATACCAACTGGAGTAGAAAACGCCATTAGTTATGCACAACCGGCATTAAATCAGATAGCTACCCCTCAACAATATATGGGACAACCTCAATTCACTTATGTGACATCTTAAATACATTATTCTTCAAGCGTTTTTATAAAAGAAGATAAAATTTACTTTTCTTTTACGATGCTTATTCAGATATAAGACGATATATTCTATTCTCAGGTACAGTTAGTTTTTTATCCTTTTTCGTTGTTAAACAAAACAGTTATTTTAACTGATGATTTTTAAAGATATTAGATATAGTTTTTTTATATTAAAATTTGACGTTTTTGTTTTTAATCTATGAGTTAAATCCGAGCTTCGCGCGGGATCGATGGTGCACCACCCCTGGCTCGAGGAAAGATCTGGACGGGTCGAACGAGGCATTTAAAGTGTCGAGCCGACCCGATACTCTGTGTTCATTCGGTATCTAAACCATATCTTTTTGTGTTTTTATTCATAACTTGTATATTAACAATTACTAGCTGATGATAGTCAGTCGGTGAGTGTTGAATGCTTACTATACGTATCGTTTCAACATAAGCTCCTTCTTATGTTTTGTTTTATTTCTCGAATATGTCGAAAACAAATTTGATCAACCAGGCCGGGTCGAACGGGCGAAAAAGTAAGATCCATCGGGTTTCTCACTATTGATTACAGAAATATCGTACGTAACAATAATATTCAGGCTAAAATTTTGTTGATTACAAAGGATGAGTGATTTCTTGAGATAAAATGAATACATTTCAACTTCAACCGTTCAGAATTAACTATGAAAGTACATGATTCTGGCATATATATATGTTGCTGTCAAAAATAATTTTTTAAATCCTTGACTTCTTTTCTGCACGTTTGATACAAAAAATATTTTTCTTTTCCAGTTGTTTTCCAAAGATGGGATAGCACTCATATTAGAATAATCGCATTTTGAACAATTGATAATTTAGTTGCTCTTACAACTATATATTTTGTTTTCTTATTGGTTTGGTTTATATGTGAATACAAAAAAAGAAATGATGAGAAGACATGATCTTGGTTGCTATTAACGAAGAGAAAGAATAAAATAATAAAATGGCATGTATGAATTTTGCATTTTACACTCTAAAAAGAAATGCGACTTCTAGGAAGACACATAAGTCGGACCCCCAAAAGCCGCATTTTAGTGTTTCCTTTGAAGACACATGATGCGACTTTATCTGGTAGTCACTTTATAGCGTCTTTACTCTGGTCGCATTAAAGACACGTAAGTCAGAGCAGGGAAAGCTCCAAATTTTTTAACTGCATAACGCAGTTTTAAAGTGAAAACTTCTCTCTTTTCTTAATTGTTTATAATGAGTACAAAAAGATTAGAAATAATTTTATTACAATCAAATAGTGAAGAATTTCATGCTTTACAAAAGCGTTTACTTGAAGGAAATTTATTTCAATGGCTAGTGGCTTTAATATATAAACTTCCAAGTCCATCGAAGTTTTTCTAGCACTAAAAAGAGTTTTGACTATTCTAGTATAAAATCCAAAGTTCAAACTAGATTGCAATTGTGCTGCGCGGTGGGGCTTCACTTGAGTGCGTCTCATTTGAGTGCGTTGCATTTTAGTGCGTGTTTTTTTAGTGCGTCTTATCTGAGTGCGTTTCCAATTTCTAAACATTTGAATTGTTTCCGTCATCATGTTTAAGATTAATTCTCAGTGGCTAGTAATCTTTTATAGTAAAAGAAGAAATGGCGTAGCTTACAATATTTTTGAACAGCATCATCCACATACTCTTGCTGCAACCGATATTTTGAAGACTATGTTATAAGGCCTGATTGATATCGAAAGGTTCTCTCTTATCCGCGCTTTGATCTTGTAAGAAATTTTTTCCTGAAAATTTCTCTTTTTTTAATTGTACACAATTTTTCATATTTATCCAGAATACAAAGTTTTTCGTAACGATGTTGGTAGCGGTGGTTCCTTCCTTTTTTATCTTGCATCTCGGCCGTGTGAATGTGGATTCCTTTAAAAAGACATGCATTTTATAGATATAAGCTCCCTTATCATTATAATAAGAGTTACTTACTCAAACCTGGTTCATATAATCTTTAAGAGTGTTAAGACAAACAGGATAACCATATTCCCGACGTTTCCATGAGATCGATTCTTTTTCAAAGTTCAATTCTATAACTATATCCTTCAAATTGAACTGCTTGCTCACCGGATAGAACGTGAAAAGGCGCGTCGAATGCATATATTATTTAGTGAGGTAATGAAGTACAAAACTGCTATAAACATGATTAACTAATCATAATTTATTTATTTCATTGATATTTCGACAGAATCCACTGTCATCATTAGAATGAAAAAAGTGAGTGTGTCAAAATTAAGACTATACGTAGTCAAATATATCATGAAAAATATAGAACAAAAAACGACACGTCCAGTCTATATATGAGTAGAGTTCTTAAAGAAGCCCTTCTTTTTATTTGTGAGAATATATTACGTGCCGCATAAACTGCACTCTTAGAGTGCTTTAAATAAGAAAACTTTCAGTTTATATTTCACATCGTTAATAGCTTTCCGTTTGCTTGCATTGTTAATAGGCTTTCTTT
This sequence comes from Didymodactylos carnosus, assembly GCA_905250885.1. Taxonomy (NCBI): domain Eukaryota; kingdom Metazoa; phylum Rotifera; class Eurotatoria; order Philodinida; family Philodinidae; genus Didymodactylos; species Didymodactylos carnosus. The sequence goes on from CAJNOQ010000821.1 coordinate 31,040, forward strand.
GATTGCTCTTCTTTTCCAAGTTGATTCTAGAGCTAGAGTTTCGACATTATTGAAATTCATAGAATGACTGTTAGTATTACAATGTTGTGCAATTTGTGAAGTTAGTTTATTTTCCTTAATATCATTTATATGTTCACTCATTCTAGTAGACTATTTCCGATTGGTTTCTCCGGTGTATTTCATTTCACAATTATTACAATATATACAATAGATTAATTTCTTATCCTTTCGAGATGGATCGACGCCTTTTTGAATTGGTAAGAATACATTTTTAAGAGTAGAATATTTCTTATAAGCTATATTCAGCGTAACATTTGGTAATAGTTTATTACAGAGCTTCCTTATTTTCTGGCCGAACTCGATAGATTCTGGTCCGTAATAAGCGAAACCCAAGAAAAGTTCTTTCTTTTTTGTTATTTGAGATTGTCGAGCCTGAGATGTGTTTATTTTTTTGAAAATTTCTTTAGCTTCACGAAGTCCTCGTCGTATGATGTGATAAGGATAACCATTCATTCTTAATGTTTGTATTAGATGTTTTCTTTCAATTTTTAGTAAAGATTCAGATGAACAGAGACGAAGTGAACGTACATAGAGTGATTTAATCAGACCTAATTTATATTTTCGAGCTTTGTTGCTGTCACATAGTAGAAAAAGATTTGTTGTAGTAGGTTTTCGATAGACACATGTTTCATATTTCTTATCATTTCGTATAATAAGAAGATCAAGAAATGGAAGACGGTTATTTTTCTCTTCTTCTACTGTGAATTTGATATTATCGTGCCACTTATTTATACGAAGTAGAAAAGTAGATATCCGTTGTTCCTTATTGAAAATACAAAGAACGTCGTCGACATATCTAATCCAGATTTTCGGCCTATTAGTAGAAAATCGATTCAGTTTTTGTTCTAATTTTGAGATGAATATATATAAATAAATGAATAAAAAGAAGCGCTTCTTTAAGAACTCTACTCATATACAGACTAGACGTGTCGTGTTTTTCGTTCTATATTTTTCATTATATATTTGACTATGTATAGTCTTAATTTTGACATACTCACTTACACTTTTTTCATTCTAATGATGACAGGGGATTCTGTCAAAATATCAATGAAATAAATAAATTATGATTAGTTAATCATGTTTATAGCAGTTTTGTACTTCATTACCTCACTATTTAAATCATCAACTGCTCTCTTTCCTAACTTTGTAACACTATTTTATCTTTGTTTTCCACTAAAGCAAGTTGCTTAACACATTATTTATGTTTGAGAAAACTTGTGTTGTTGTAATTTTTTGTTTTTTTTGTATAAATAGGTCGAGACCGAACAGTAGATAGATATAAATGAATTATTTTTTGTTCAGGATCCCGAATCCAGGATGATAAGAATTTTTATATGTTGAGTCATTCAAGAGTTATAGTGGTATCTCAAGATACAAAAGATGGATCTATTTGTATGGTATATTTTTCTCAGTTTTAATGGAAGCCACAAATATCAGGGATATTTTAAAGTAAATTGGACACTTACGGTTAAAGATTGGCCATGGTGATTGTCGAATTTCCTTTTCGTTCGTTTTGGTATGCAATTAAAGTAGAAGGTTAAAGAAAAATTGTAAATGACACTCATAAATATGTAATTTCCTTATTAACCAAAGCGAATCTCAAAACGCATATTAGGGCTTGTAAAAAAAAAATGTTAATAGTTAAAAGAAAGAAGAACCGATTTTTGTTGTTGTAGAGAATAGCCTTAAAAATTATTCATTTTATAGCATCACAGAAGCACTTCTTCCATCTTAAGAATCATATGTTATCGAGTTTAATGCTATTGTAGTTTTAAAGTTCTTAATTTTGATCGGAATCATAGTTTTATTCAATAACTCTCAATTACACTCTAAAATGTTCTTACTACACTATGAATTTGAGTCCGTGATTTTTTCATGTACTTTACTCTATAATTTCACAGCGTTGACTGACGGCTTCTACTCTGAAAAGTTCGTGATTATATGCTTCACGGACTTTGCCCAGTAATGTAACGAACTTTTGTAGGCCGCGTCCCTCTTCGTTCTTGCTTTTTCTTACGGATATCCGACAGAGTAGTCCGTTCCGAACTCCTGTTTTTTGAAAAAGTCCGGATGTTCGGAATGAAAAAAGATCGGATATTGGGAATGAAAGTCGTCTGGGTGTACGGAACGGCATGAGTCAAGGTTTTTTAGTGTTTTTGTATACAAAAATGTCTGGATGTTCGTAACAATCCCTCACGTTTTATTACGAACATCTATACTTTTCATTCCGAACATTCGGAAAAACGATTTTATGCTATATAGACCCGATTTCGAGCATCCTGTCACTTGGTCAGATGTCTGGAAGTCCAAGGACGAAAAAGGACAGGCCCCTTTGTATATGATTCAGAGAAAAGTGCATGAAAATATTACGAATTTTTCCTTGTCAAACTTATAATGAGATGGTTAAATTCGAATCAGAATAAAAACGGAGACATCGTTTATTCTACATTTCGAACGTTTCCAATTTGTTGGATACAAAGTTTCTGGAAAAGTTTGCATAAAATAATATGAAAATCTTTTTGTCAATGATAGTATGATTATCCATATTGCTATATTTGTGTTTTTAGGGCGTCTTACCTCAATAGACACATACAAGGTGGGACCTACTCGTGTTTGCCTGAAATTAGTTGATGAAATTAATCTTAACATTGTTTTAGACTGAAAAACTAAGAAAGCTCTTTAGAATATAATGTTATTTCTCTATAAAACGACAAGATACAAGGATTCCACTACGACCTCAAAATGTGTCATTGTATAGCATACCTATTTTTATATTCGATAAGTGCCGAGAATATAAAAATAAAATACGTATCGTTTATTATCTTCCGTATCATCGAAAAATGAAGCATAACAAAATATAGGTTTCTGATAATACACTATCAATACATTAGGTAAAATATAATTGGAAATTAATTTGTACTTTACAGACAGAACATTTTTTTTTCAAACATTCATTTTCACCGTTTTTATTATGTTCTTCAGGTAAAGAAAAAAACGTTTATTCTTCTACTTCAAAATAGCTCTGCCATCATAACAGCAAATTTTCCATGAATGATGTTACTACAGATCGATCACTTCTTTGCTTTTATATAAATATTGTATTCTCAGTTTAGTTAAGATAAAAAGAAAAAGAAGATAAGATTCTTTGAATTAATTTTTTATACGGATTATTGTTTAGTACTGTAAAGGTTTAAGTGAATTTTCAACAACATTTAAAATTAGTTACATTAGTTTACATTTTTATTATCTACTTTAGTGATCATCGATATCACAAAAAATTAATCAATTAATTAATAAAAAAAAACTCAATAAAGAGAAAAATCTTAACTAGTATAATTAGAGAAGGTAGGACATCCTATGTTTGCCGATGTCATGCACGTTTAATCAGGAGAAAACAAATCGATTTTCGCTTCTTTTTTTCTTTTTTTTTATTTGATTTTTTTCCATGATAAAAAAAAATGACCATCATCGTACTATATAAACAAAAATATACAAAATCAACGTGAGTGCAAGAAGATGAAACAAATGGCAGTTATCATTCGTCAAATATTTATATTTTTTCTTATTGTGCTTTTTTAGAAAGAGAAAAAAAATGTTTGGTTGAAAAAAAGGTGTCACGCCTGAACGAATGCCGTTTGTTCATTTTTTTTCTCTTTTTGTTAGCAATTGGAGCATTAAAAATACACAATAATATAGTATAAAAATCAAACTATCGTTTAAGGACATTATGTCTGTTGCTTTGTTTTCGATATACGTTGTTTGTGTATCGTTTTTCAATATGAACATTTTAGAATTGTTTATAAAATTAACTTCTTAAGAATTTATAATCCGAGTCATTTCCTTGTAAAATATATAATTATAATTAAAATAATGTTAATTATGATTTACGCCTACGCTATGCTATACACTTAATTTTTGTGAGTTTTTTTTTCTAATAAAAAATCAAATACGTTTTCAGAGAATTTATTCTTATTTACATTGTACATCTTAGTATCTGTTAATCTAAGGATTTGTCTAAGAAAACTTTACATACAACATCAAACTATAGAAAAGAGATTATAAAGGTTAAAAGCAGAATTATTCTCTTCTATTGAATTAGTAAATGTGTACTTAAGAACTAGAATATTTAGACCTATTGATCGATGAAAAATGTCTATCATTCAGTTGGAAATTCGTTTCCAAGCAAAAAAATGGTCCCTATTATTACAAAAATACTTTTCTTTTTCAAAATTTAGAATCACTTACATTAACATTATTTGGGTTAAAATACTAAGTAATAAATGTTATTATCTTAATTGACGATACTAATGGATAACGATAATTTTGTACTTGAAAAAATACCGGAAAAAAGTAGTAATACTTATGTATTAACACCAAAAATTCGTCCAAGAATTAAAATTCAACCACATGATACCGATGGTGTAGTATTAACAGCAAATGGTTTGTTAACAAATGGAAATAAATCTCAATCAGATAATGATACTGATCCTGATGGAAAAACCGAAAGAGATTCAACTAAAAAAAGTGTTCCCGAACGTCCATCAACGATAAGTAATAATAGTAATCCCGAACGTCCATCAACGATGAGTAATAATAGTAATAAACAAATACTAAGTAACAAAAACAGTGTTGCTTCGACAAGTGTCACTCAACCACCACCAACAACATCGTTGAGAACGATAACTACACCAAATTTTACTAACGTTGAAATGACAGACGTACATGATACAGACGAAGAGTACGACGAAGATAGAGACCATATGGATCCTACAATGGGAGATGATCATTATCATGATGGTGATGAACTTGAAGTACACCAGTTAAGTGTAGGAGATATTGATGCATATTTAGATATTTATTTTGAAACATTAGATAATCGTTTAAAACATTTAATTGGTGACGAACAACAATTAACTGAATTTCGAACTGCCACTAAAGAACGGATAAGTAAGTAAATATACAGATAGACCTAACTTAAGGTAATAAAAATACCAAATCTGTAATTTTATAGATAAAATTGATTAAATACTAATTACGCTAAGAAGCCCGAATATTAAATTTTATTTTAGAGTCAGATCCGAATTCAAGAGAATATCAGACTGTTTTATTGGGCAAAATTGGTGGTGAAGTGTTGGCCGCCGTTACAATGCTATTCAATGGTGATCAAACAACCATAGCTCGAACACAGTTGAAGAATCAACAGCAAAGAGGTTGTTTCTCGTCTATACGTAATTGGATGGTAAATAAAGCAAATTATACTCCAATTTATACAGAAGAATGTTATATTGAAATGATCGGTGTTAAAGCAAATTATCGTCGCCAAGGTATTGGTGCGGCTATGTTAGAATGTGTTGAGCATTTCGCGAGAAAGGCTGGTGCTCGATGGTTAACAATTCATATTCAGGGACGTCTACGAGACTATTTTGAGCGTTACGGTTTTCAAGTTGCTCATACAGATTATTCACCATTATGGAAATGGTTTGTGGAACGTGAATCATCAGAAAAACTGACTAAACAAATAGCAGTTGAAGAAGAAGACGAAGGAGGAACTGCAGGACAAGACTCATTGTATATCAATGAATCTATGGAATAATTGTGTATATATCCGGAACATGTCTAGATCTATTGCTATTCGATAGCAAATATTTTTTGTACACATCTTTCAATAGTTATTTCACAGTTTAATCTATTCTAATTATATTCTTATCTAATCTCTGTATCCCTATTTCAACTATTCCTGTAGCATTAGAACAGCTGAATTAAGCCATTACAATTTATGAATACAGAAGCAGGTCTTCGCCTACAACATATTAGATCATCGATGAATTGGCACAGACTTAACGATAAATACAGAATCCTTTGTCCTTCATTCGTTCGTTTAATTTTCTAACTCAAATTCCAATTGCATTTGTTTGTACAAATCATACTTAATTAAAGATATTGTTCTTCAAACGCCATTAATGTGATTCAAGCAATCCTTTATTCATCAATAAATGAATATCCCAAACTATTCTACAGATATAGTTCTTATACTACAAAGAATAATCAATCTTATTTTGGTTTCCGTAATGGCACGCTAATGTCACCTTTTTTTAATGCCTCTCTATATCGTTTTACTGGCTCCGTCAGCTCATGAACCATCAGCCTTTTTAAGCATTGTTACATCTATTCAAGAAATTTGATTATCTTCTGCTGTAAGCATTTGAACAAAAGAAGTCCGATTAAACTTTATTATACTGTTTAATTTATCACATACACTTACCGATGTTTTACCGACGCTCATCGTCTCATGACCTCCTGAATGTTTTTCCGTTCAACAATGAATAAAAATATGACTGATATGATGTGGGATCTAACTGAACAAGAAAAAAACGTTATTCTTAATATAAAGGGACGATCAGAGATAATGGTTTTTGACGAAATAACTTAACGACGTTCGCGGATTAACTCAATCTTTATTACCTTCATTCATAGAAATAATTACAATTAACATTCTTTTATGAGAATTAATCAATAAATACGTCAAATGTATCATGTTTGCATTTTCTAATTTGTCTCAATGTTGGCTCTCCTTTTCCACTAGCAAGAATTAAGTAATCATTATGGTAAAAATGAATCAAAACTGGATTATCAGTGGTGCAGATAGCTCATAACAAAGATATCGAAATGACTTCTGCCTAAGCTTTTTCTATTTCAGTTCAGCTGTTTACCACGAACTAATGTTTACGAATATATTTCAAAGATTCTACAGTACACATATATAATATGATAATCTCGATTATATACATAAATAAACAAGAAATATGTAAATAAAATCAAAGCTGTTTTGAAATAATATATCCTGCCAATCCTTATCAGTAACTAACAAACGAACGCACGTTTTTTTAAATAAAATAAACGATCTTTGAGCCAATAATGCTGCCATCAACGATCAATGTATCAGTTTGAACTGGAATAGTCAGTCCTTAAAAATAACAAGCAAACTTCATATTTAGACTATTAATCGAAACGAACTTACTTTTAAACAATGTCGAATGTAATGAATTAATACATTATCGAACAGTGTTCGCGTTTGTTTGTATGTGCGTCACTTGAATTTTTAATGAAAATGTTTTAAAACTATTGTAGATAGAAAGGATCCTTCTGGTGTTTAAGAAATGTTTTGAGGAAGATTTGTCCATTGAACAGTGCTTTGTAAGAATTAGTCCGTTTTTGATTAACTTGTTTCTTTGAAAAATTGCGAAAAACTATAGCATAAGTTTCGACGTCAGATTTTGTGTCAAATCGATATTATTTCATTTCATTGTTGTCTAAAACAAAATAAGTTGTTGAAGTTTTCGAATGAAAAGTATTCATTTGTCTAATAATTCCTATTGTTAAGTCAGCCAAGGTATATTACTTAGCAGGTATTTTAAACAACAAAAAAAGCATTTCTTAAGTAGTTACTCAAATACATTCTTCTCTTGGTGTGCTATTTTTGTACTATCTGATGTCAAGAATCATTTTTTTTTCTATGTTATAAAAATATAAACTTTTATCTAACCAATAACAAAAAATCTCTTTAAATTTTAAGAGAAATAAAAACAAGTGGAAAGACTTTGTTTAAAACTGAATAGAAATACTAATGAACAAATAAATGATGGAAATTCATTGTGTTATATTAGAACATCACCAGTGGAAAAAAATTTCTTTTCAATCATACGTTAACAAAAATTAATTGAAACACAACGGTGAAATTGTAGTCCTCTACAAGAAACTAAGAAGAAACTAAATGTTAGAATAGTATTCAAAATTGTTTCGTCTTACCGCAGATAGTACAACTTTGAAAATATTCATGAACATGCGTAAATAACATTGGAATAGATGATATGTAAATTATTCAGATATTTTTCGAAAACAAAATATGCCACTATTGCTTCAACAACGAATTCACAAAACAAAAAATCGATGGTTTTAAAATAATTAAATAATTGAATTTCCACACATTTTAAATCTCTCTATATCGTCTAAGTCGCTGCTCGTTTTGGCTTTTGAAGATGAAGAAATTACTGTTGATATGGTCATTGTCATTTGATCACCACTATTATTCTCATTTGATTTTTCATTTTTCAAGAAAGTTTGCGTTGGTATACAACATTGATCAGTTAATAAACAACCATAATTGTCTGGAGCATCGCGAAATGACGTTTCATTTAGATTTTCGTTCGTTGTTGATAATAAATTTATGTCATTTTTATTACTATTATTGTTAAAGTCACCGATAAACGGATTACTATTGCGTGTTTCTAAATCTGATGATACACTTAAACTACGCACATGTAGTTTATCTTTTTCTTCATAGATATCATCATGATGTAGTGTAGATGTAGCTTGCACTGCAGCTGTTATTATATTTGAATTATCTTTTCCATCTTTTGTCGTTGGAACAGTTACAGATGTTGTCGAATCTTTCTTGTTATCAATAACATATTTAGTTGATATACCCAACAAAATAATGCCAACAGCAACTTTCGTCATGCACAAACTAAAATAGAGCATAAACGTATACAGTAAAATTCTTAATGTAACCGACAAAATTGGGAAGTGAATGCTAAGTGTTTTCTGATCACTGTCTGTTAGAAATATACGGAGATAGACGAGAAAAACTTTTTATTGACAGAATCTGGATGAGTTCTAAACTGACGGGATGGTGTGGGCAACGAGAAATGTGCTTTCAGTGAAGCGTTGTCCTTCATACTCGTATAACTGTATTTTTTTATCCATGAGAGTAACAGGTCATTTAAGAAAAACAACGAATTAGAAACAAGTACCATAAGAATGCCAATAACACATTGCATATGGATAAAGATGTTTTTATACTAATTGTTTGAAACAGTACTCCAAATAGTAAACAGGCAAATGGTAATGGTATAAAGCCCATTCGTCGACTTAATAGATCAGTGTAATCCGAAAATGACTAAAAAGTTAATGTTTCAAATTGTACTATTTTCTCGATTATCGATGTGATACATACAATATCTTGTTTTGACTTAATCATGTCGTGAGCAAGACTAATTGTATATTCTCGGTAAACATCAGAGGATAATTCGTTAAATTTTAAAATAAATCCATGTTTTACCCAGTCAACAAAAAATTCGACAACAAATACAACCACAGTAAAATCAATGAGTGGCCAAAATTGATCTAAATTAATAAAAAACAAAAGTAATTTAAACATGTCAAGATAAAGGACGGGGACCATTAAGCAAAGTCGGTTCCCAGTATTTTTGCATTACTTTTAATCGAAGTTTGGAGGGAAAACCTTTGTGCGCATTTCTCGGTATAGTCGAGCCTTAGAAATGTCCTAGAACATATTTCATTGTGATTTTTGTGAATGCGTTAACGTTTCTGAAAAAATGATTTTTAAAAACTAAACTGGAGATAGAATAAGCTTGGTACAGAAAA
>CAJNOQ010000822.1:0-40489 GCA_905250885.1 Didymodactylos carnosus
GTGGTCAATATGAGAGATGTCGCATTTTTCAAAAGTTGGTCGAAATTTTAAAATGTTCGTTTCTCAGCAACCCAGCAATATTTTTTCAAACGGAAAGCGCCATTTTACTCAGAAATGTCTATATTTTCTTTTATGACTGGTTCGAACGAGTTCTGTGAGATACGATTGAGCAGTGTTCTATGTAGCGTAGCCGCCGCTTATGTCAAATGGCTCTTAAGGGATTTTTCATATGATCGCAAAAAATGACTCATTATGTGATGATACAAGAAGAGAACAATGAATAAGCAGCGGGACATAATGAAAAAGTCGCTAAGTGCATTTGTTAGAAGTTAATTTCTCACAGAAATGAATATTTCGAAGTAGTTTCTAAGAAAACTGAATCGTGGTGAATGGGTTAAGGGCGGTTTATTTTTTTAATGGCATTTTAAAAGCGAAACTTGCTCATCTCTTGTGGAGTTTTGAGTCCATTAGAAAGCGACCACCTGAAGCGAACTTTTTCCTGATGATTCACACAAGTACATATCAGGTAGAGTAAGAAGTCCATGCGATTCATATACTTCCATGGGTAGTCAACCACAAATACATAAAGTATTCAGAAAATTTTTACTGTCTTCCACTTTGTAGAGCTTTTTTTGCTGATCATTTCGGTGAAAAAATGTTTTTGATTTCATTGGTTAATGACGGAGTTATGGTCGAAATACTGAACACTGTAAATTAGCTTAAAATTCGATTTTTTCTGATAAAACATCAGAAAAAGTTGATTAAAACATCTCGAAATGGCTATATTATGGAGAGGTGTGACATAATGGGTTTTGTAGAGGAACGTTTGCGCTACAAAACCTCATAGTCGGTTATTCAGTTACAATCGAACAGCACGATTAAATCGAGCTGCAACATTCATGAGTATTTTTCTGATGAAAGGCTGATGAATGTTGCAGCTCGATTTAATCGTGCTATTCGATTGTAAATGAAAAACCGACTATGAGATTTTGTAGAACAATATTTTTCTGCTATAAATGTTTTTCTCAAGGAGCACGATTTTAATGACAAATGAAAGAAATATTGACTTTTATATCAAATGAAAGTTCGTTGAAAACGAATTTTATGAGTATACTCCGATAATATATAGAGCCATCACGAGTTACAGAATTATGTAAAAGCTTTAAAATATTGCGCATAAAAGTGGACCCTTCCACCGATAGTCAATCATAAAAACACAGTATTCTCTGAAAACATTTTGATATTTCGAATTTTGTAAAGATCTCGTCGCTAAACATTTTGGTGACAAGAACTTTTAGTTTTTAATCAGGAAATAATGATGCTTATATCAAATTATTCACCAGCATCTCGACTCTACTAACTAGACGTAGATCAGTTTATAGCTCAAAAGTTCAAATGAACTGCTCAGAACAACTGTTCAGACAGTTCTTTAGGACGAACTGATCGTTTCTAACAGTTCTTTCGAGAGGGACTAGGATGGTGTGGGTGTGAGTGTTGTTAGTGACCTTATTTGTTACCCGCCAGAACATTTGCACCTCATTCATACCCAAACACCCACATTCACCGTCACTCTCAAGAACCTTTTGATGTTTTGAAGCTTAAAAAAGGTTCAGTATTAACCTGGTTTTTTAGTGTAACATAGGTTTAAGTGTAATTTAAATAAACTATATACATTTTCTTTTACGATTAACATTAACCATAACATTCAAAATAAGTATGATTTACATAAAGTACTATATATCATTTATTTAGACTAAATTAATCAATGCTAATAAGGGAAGCACCTGTCAGCAGTCCGGTGCAGAAATTTACTCATACGTCCGAACGTTAGTCTTGACACTAGTCAAGATGTACTGATAGTTGTTTGTGCACCGATGTCTTCCTTCGATTCTAGACGTCCTCTCTCTGAAATAGTAAAAAGCGCATATCAACCTTGTCGAGAGATTTTAAAAAGCTTGTTCGTCGAGACCGCTCGTAGATACAGACTCTCCATAGTCGATTGCTGTGTACACAGCAAAGTTTTGCGTCAAAGTACGATTCAAAACAGTTTCTCTATTTGATTAAAACTTCTTGATAATGCTGGTATGAAGACCGGAATCGAAAATCGTCAAGTTGTTTTGAAGTTGTCGGTAGCATGAATCATAGTCATGAATAGTTTTCCGTTCTGTTAACATTTTTGTTTTCTGTTTTAATTATAGTCTGATTTTTATTTACTCGCTCTTCAGTATATCTCTTAATGTGAACATCGCTGCGTCATGAGCTGAATGAGCTAACTCACAAGGTAACGCTCGTCTCCACTTGCTCGATCCTTGACTTTAATAACGTGGATCTGCGCTACTGAACGCCCTTTCGTGGCTTTTAAATCGAAGACAATGCTCACGTCTCCCTTCAGTCGGCGCTCGCTGGGGGCCTAACTAAGCCATCTTCTTGATTTTTTTCGGTTCATGTGTAAGGTTCGTAATCTAATACAAATATACAAGGCAAAAAACCCCAGAGGTTTAAAAATATTTCTGAACTCAAAATAATGCTCATGCTTCCCTTCGGTCGGCGTTCGCAGCCACTATAGCTGAGAAACGCTGTGAACTTCTGTTTCTTGGAAAAAGTTTTAAAAATCTACCGAAAAGCCAGTTTGACAAAAATTAGGGTTTTCAGGGTGTTGCCACCTAATATTAAAAAATTCGCTGTTCACTTAAAAAACATCAGAGCGAGTTCAGAACCTCAGGATATGATTAACGTTGTCCGCTAAATGTAATTATAAGATCGAAGAAATCAAAAAGCATATTTTTGTTAATAGGTTTTCAAGAAACCCTTTTGGAGAATCTTAGCATTTTGTATAATTTATTTTAAAAAAAAAAGATATAGAATAGCTTAAATACTCCACATTCTGAAGTTTTGAACTCGCTCTGATGCTTTTCGAGTAAATAGTGAATTTTTTAATATTAGGTGATTTTCATTCTCAGTTTTTTGCTCAAGTTTTTCTCAACTACTTTTAACGTAAAACTATAGCTTTTCTCTGTTCCACAGGTATGGAAGTTCTCTAGTAAATATTCTTCTAAAAATGCTTTATTGGCTTACAAACTGTAAATAAAACTGTAAACCGTAAATATCTAAATAACTAGCGAGGCTGTAAAATGTGAACATGCATAAACTGTCAGTTTCTAAATATCTAAATAACTAACCACGCTGTAAAAAGTGAACCTTGACAAATTATAACTATATACATATATAACCAGCCTACGAAGGATGAAGCTGCACAAGCTGCAGATATCTAAATATCCAGCCGGGCCGTAAAAGTGAACCTGTATAAACTGTGAGTAGGTAAATATCTAAATACCTTAATATCTAGCCAGGCTATAAGGGTGGACGGTTTTTTCCTCAGCGCATTTTCTTTTGCGGAAATAATGCATTCGTTGAAGAAGAAAAGTAGTTGCAAAAGAACGCTAAAAACTAAAGGTTAGAGCCGAAACACACTTCTTTTCGTTCTCGAGTTCCTAAAGTTAGAGCCGACAGCATCTGATGTTAATTGTGTGATTGTAGCACAGCTGTACAATATAGACGAAAATGGTGATGTAATAAATATTCTATGTCTTCGGCTGCAAATCGTGAACGCTGATATCTGCACAGGAGTGTATCAATTACTGTTGACTCATAAACAGTCACAATTATTTCATGTGAAAGAAGATTGTTACTTTAAGTTTTCTTCGTTTATGACGAAAGTTCATAAAATTCTAGTGTGTGATCATTATCCGTTTTAATAACTAAACAGTCTTTTCCAACGACCACTGCATACTTGATTTGTTTCCCGTAGGTCACGTTTCGTTTTATATCTCCATTTTCATCAATAATAAGCAGACTATCTCTCTGTAGCGTTAAGTATCGATTATGTGATAAACATATGAGATTTATAACTTTGAAATCTTCGTGTGTTCGAATAATATTCATTGTTAGTCTGTCACGTATTTGAAACAGATTTTGAACATTTAGTGTATATCCATCATGTGATCGTCCATATTTGACTATTACTAATGCTACTTGTTTATCATTCATAAATCGAATACATTTTACATAATCATTTAAGGTAAACAGTGGCCATCGTTTTTCCAACTGCCAGTCGTTTATTCGATATTGATCCAATGGACTACCATCTTCTCGATAGGCTAATAACAATTTATTCTCAGAACAATCACATGTACCAAATTCATGATTATCCAACGGTTTCAATTGTGAAATAATGTTTATCGTCATAGTTGTTATTTCAACAGTAAATACTTGTTTGGTTGTTATAATAATGAATTGATTTAGTATTGATGACCAACATATATCTTTTATACTACCATACTTCCATTCTATTGCTGTTTGTTTTTGTGTTCCTGTCCGATCCACAAGACACAATTTTTCATTTCCTTCACTATACAATAATACATTTTCAGATGATGCCATACCAGAAACCTTTTTAGTATATGATATCGATTTTATTTGTGTCATTTTTAATTGATCAAAACATAATTGTACATTTTTGTATACGCGAACCATTGTTGTCCAATCAATTTGATCACTTTGTTTAATATTTATTCGAATATTATTTGTTTTACTAGTGAGTAATAATTGATCAATTTCCAATTTTAATTGTTCAACTTTATTTTTCAGACAATAAACATCTGGTTCTAATAAATTATCGTTGTTTATTCGAGAATTCAACTCTTCATTTATCATTTGAAACTTGTGTTTCATATCATTCATTGATTGATTTTTCAATGTATTAAAGCATTCGCGTGCTCTATCAGCTGTTTCTTTGATTTTTTTAAACATTTGCTCTTCCCATTGATCAATTTGAAATAAAATATCTTGTTCATCATTACTAATCTTATCCGATGGATCTTGTGAATCCAATAATTCTTGTTTTACTTTGGCAAAATTAGCTAAAATCGGGTTGAGATTTTGAACAATTTCTTGTTTGTGGGTGACAATATGATGTAAACAAAATTTACATTTACATCCATTACATTGAATTATACCAAAAGTTTTCTTCTTCAACGTTTTACACGTCGGGCATAAGTCGTTTTCCGTTAGAGTTTTTGAAGACATAATACTCATAAGAAATATATGCATAAATGTGTAATATGGAGTGAGCAACTTATGTGTTTATTCAACCGAATCTTTTTCATAGCGCATGTAAACAAAGTATCTCCTACACTACTAATACTATGGAGAAATAAAGTAGTAACCTGCATTGTTTTTTCATGAGCATGACAACAAAAAGACATAGACAAGGTTGGTGTATACTATTTACGGACTTTAACACATTTTTTTACAGTTCTAAACGGTTTTTCAAATCTAGTAAAATAATCGGTTTTAAAGATAATCTTTGAAGAACCTACTTAAGTTTCAGAAATTTTCAATAGCAGTACATTTTTTCCTGTACACTAAGTTAGCTCAGTGTCCTTAATAAAATGAGAATTAAATCAAACATGATTTTCTTACTTCGACGTTTAGAATCCTAAAAAATGAGTTTTCTGATATTAAGTGAATTTAACTTTTAGTAGGGCGACGCCAATTTAAAAATCCAGAAAAGTGCTTTTGGTCATTGGTGCATAGAACTCATTTAGTTAAGTAGGAAAAATATCAGTTTTACTATGTTGGTGTGAAAAAACTTTTACCATCAGGTTGGTTGAAGGAGATAGAAAACCCTGTAATCAAACTGAAGTGTTCCTAAAGCTACTGTGTTAGGTTTCAAACAAGGTCTTCTCGACAACTACAAGCGTCCAACTTCTAATTCTTCCTCCAAAATTGTCGGACATGTATATTACTGGAAACTATAAGGGACGAGGCGATTTTCTATTAGTGTACGAAGTTGTTAAAAGTCGTCATTTTCGATAAAACTATCCTTAAACTTTGTTCACTAGCATTGTGATATTGATCCTTATTATTATGTCGAAAATGTCTCAGAAAAGAGACTTCAGTGTAAACCAGTTGAATTTCCCCCCTTTATATTTTTTGTCCGTGTAATAAACTTTACTTGCGTAATGGCAGTTAATATATAAGTGTATGAATGATGCCGCATCTCATCACACTCATATTAATCTCGAACAGTGAATAATGATTGAAAGGAAAAAACTCTATACTAGAAAATGTCGCACATTTATTTACTACAACTTAGAATTAGGACGCCCGACAAAAATATGTTCCCGCTAGATCTCAGGGACTGTCAGAATTTGTAGAGAAATGTCTCTGCTATCGAACCGTATACTTTGCTCTCATAGGAAAATGAATAGGTAAGCTTGGAATCATTCGTGAAAATATCATTAAAGTACTGTTATTTCTGAAGAATCACAGAACTTAAACGTGACCGTCGGTTATAACAGCTGTCTTTGAGTAACTATTAAAAGCCAATGCTTTAAATTCACATCCTAGTGAGAGGAGAATCATGGCTACATTTTGGTAGAAACAGAAAGTCATAAGGAATCGAAATAGATTTGGTTGGAGTTTTTTTGCAGACGAGTTGAAGAAAAATCTTTTTTGCAAGTTACTTCTAAGCATAAAGACATGACTAATTCGAAAATATCTCTGCTCAGGTCTTTTCCGTTACCGAAATAAGAGCCATTATTTCCTAAAAATTAACTTATTTATTGCTCCGAAGAAGAGATTTTTTGGTGAAATTGATTATTTAGGCAGCTGTAGCTTTGTACTTAAATTCTCTGGCAGTTGTAATTTTATGAAAACGTCATCCATGGGTGGGGAGAGCGCGCAAATTTTCCAAATTTTGGACTTTTTCCATTTTTAACCCTGTAGGACTTCTGATTTTTTTCACGATTTCTACCAATGAAAAGTAAGCTCACACCTGGCAACATGTCTTTATACTGTACTCGAGCTACTTATGGTTATTTTACTCATAAAGATATGATTAAAAGTAGCCAGCAAAAAAGGTAGTTATTTTACGGATAATGCCTTCTATCTCGGTAACGGAAAAGACCTGAACAGAGATATTTTCGAATTAGTCATGTCCTTATGCTTAGAAATAACTTGCAAAAAAGAGTACTCCAAGCCAAATCTATTTCGACTCGATGTGTGTTCATCACCTAGACTCAGAAGTTATTAGCATTTTACGAAAAAGACATACAACGCTTATATCTTACGGAACATCCAGTCTCGTGATTCGACGAGAACATATTTTTGTCAGGCGTTCTAAATCTAGATTGTAGTAAATAAATATGCGACATTTTCTAGCGCACAGTTTTTTCCTTATAATCATTGTTCGCTATCTGATTAATATGTGACGGTATGCGGCATCACTGATACATTCTTTCTCTGTATTAATTGTCATTACGCAAGTAAAGTTTATTAATGTAAATAAAACATACAAAGGGAGGCATTCAGTTGGTGCGTATTATAGTTTTCGCTGTTTTGATGTTTTGCAAAAGCCAGTTCTTTCGATCCATTTGAATTTTTCTTCTTGATGATACCTTGATAGCACTAGTAAGCAGAATTTGTGGCCAAAATTTAGGCTCCCAATTTCACTTTTTCTCGAGAAAATGACCGGAAAAGGAGAAAATTTCAATTAAAACCGAAAATATCGGTCTCTTCGTTGACATAATCATTGTTTTAAAGATTTTTAACGAACACTTTGTTGATAACAGTTTTACACTATTTTGGATGAGATATGTCTCCAAGTTTAATGATTTTCACTTATAGCCAATGCTACGGGACAATCTTCCTTGCATTGCTTGTTTTGATGCCAAGTCAGTACTTTCTGTTACAATGAATTCTAGTTTTGGAAATTATTCTCCGATACGAAGGATTTGACGTTGATCTTTGAGATTATAAAAATATCCGAATTTATTTCTTTTATTTTCCGAAACAAGGACAATTCGGTTACTAGAATAGTCAGTAAGGAGAGGAAAACTTCCAATAATCTAAAGAAAACTGTCAAGGACAGAGAAATGACTCTTACTGCGAGATTCAATATTAATAGTTGGAACCATATTATACTATAGTACTGAAAGACATAAATTTATTATCATATCAACGACTATCTCCTGATTATAGAGATGAAGAAGATAACAGATGGGTTGAAACGCAAAAGATCCTTATGGTTTAGAGAAGAACATAAAACAAATGGATGAAACGCTAAAAATCGGATTTCTGTGTGTTGATTAGTCTGAATAACACAAGTAACGAGCGAAGTACCTTAACTGTTTAAACGCTTTTGGCCTGAAGCTTAGTGGACAATAGGTAATTGAGTGTGCTGAATCCGAATATCACATTGGTTTGGGTTCAATTTTAGTTCAGAGATCCGGTTTTCAAGCTGGAAAACTTTTCGAAACAAAAAATGTTTTTGATCCAGCCATATGAAAGAGCTCATGGCGAAACCTAAGCAAGCCATTTTTTAGGTTTTAGAAGAGACTTTAAGTGGGTTTTAAACGTGCAAAACTTAAAACTGCTAAAACAAAATTTAAAACTGAAAAACGAGTTTTCGTTCTTATGCGTTTTGTGCGACAAAATGACTGTTTTCTAAGTACTCGACGGTGCTGTATCCGAATATCAAAATAGTGTGGACCCTTACCGTCCCTATAGCACCGATTTTGGCCTAGAAAATATTTTGGCTAAAAAACGTTTTCGCTATGAACACCGTTTTCAGCAGTTGTAAATCAGAAAAATGAATAGAAAGACGATTAAACGAGTAATTTTCAACTGATTATCTGATTCTAGAACTATTGTTATAAGCATGAGGTTGAAAGAACAAGAAAAGAAAAGCAAAAATGTGCTGAGACGTGCCTATATCAACCGAATCGAGGAACAGAAGATGAATAATTGAATGATAAAAAGAAAGAACGAAAGAAGAATGTGCAATAGGGACGCTAAGGGTCCACACTATTTTGATATTCGGATTCAGCACCATCGAGTACCTAGGAAATAGTCATTTTGTCGCACAAAACGCATAAGAAAGAAAACTCGTTTTTCAGTTTTGCACGTTTAAAACCCGCTTAAAACCTCTTCTAAAACCTAAAAAAATGGCTTTCTTAGGTTTCGCGATGAGCTCTTTCATATGGCTGGATCAAAAACATTTTTTGTTTCGAAAAGTTTTCCATCTTGAACACCTAGTCGTTGAAAAACCGGGTTTCTAAACTAAAATTGGGCCCAAACCAATGTGATATTCGGATTCAGCACACTCGATTACCTATTGTCCACTAAGTCTCAGGCCAAAAGCGTTTAAACAGTTGGGGTACCATCCTCGTAAGTCGTTTTATTCTTCTTTTTTCCAGAATTCTAAAGTTAATCATTGTCAAGTCCAATGTTTCAAACGATGCTATCATTAAAACATTTTTTATGCACGATAGTCATGATGTGTCATTAAAGATCTATAAACAGCTCAACATTTACGAATTAGATTTGTTTTTTTCCTAATGATTTTTACATTCTGTGGAAATTTCTATGCATTTCGGGTTATTTCTCACTTATCATGTTATCTTTCTAGAACATAATATATATTCTTATTCAGCGGCGTTATTAGTTCGTTCCTTCATTCCTTTTTATGACCTCACATCACCCAGTTAAGTACAATAATTTTTTTTGCGTCGATGGGTTTTTTCCAAGTTATATGAGTACATACACGAGAAAAATCTTTTCTTTTTTTTTTCTTTTTCTTCGTAACAGAACGATAAAATAAAAGAGGTTTTATTTCTTCTATTGTGTCAACATACAAATGTGAATATAGTAGTTTGTATTATGTAAAAGCCTAGTCACCATGTATTATTCACTAACTGTATAGTCCCACTATGATGAACCTTTTCACTGTTGTTCATTATTATACCTTTCTATGTTTCAAAAGCCTTTTATTCATCTTTAAATTGACCAGATAGAGTCGTCGGACAGTTGTATGTTATTTCGCCTAAAAACCATTTTTATTTTATCGTTCTGTTACGAAGAAAAAAAGAAAAAATAATAATATTTTTCTCTTGTATGTTCTCGTATAACTTGGAAAAAACCAACGTAAAAATATTTACTGCCCTCATTAATTCTAAATATAATATCATGAATGATATATAAAAGCATAGCTGATACGTAAGCATTATTAACTAACTGCATAGTGCTGCTATGAGAAATGTTTTCACTGTTGTTCGTTATCGTACCTTTCTATGTTTTAACAACCATTTATTCACGGTTAAATTGACTAGAAGGGTTGTCGAACAGTTTTATACTATTTTACTTCGTCTTCATTACTTTAAATATGCAGAAAATAATCGACGGTATGGTAGTGATTACGCAAGAGTGATGACTGTTTATTCGGATTCTATTACTTACGCTCACGCATACTGTGACAATAAAAATGTAAGAGGTATTACTCAATTATTAGCGTCATAAAAATGAATCACCATGCTTTTTCCACGTTATTACCTTGAGAAATATTACCTAGAAATTGAGATGCACCAGAGTATATAGCGGATTAAACTATCTACAGCAGACGATGACACAGTATCACTTAATTTCTGGATAGTTTTCTCTAAGAAGACAGATTGAAGGGCTAAAAATTGCATAATCTCACTAACTTTCGTGCTTCTTTTTTGTATTGTACCTTTGTTTTTGTATTTGTTGGATTATAGTTGAACTTGAATAGTTCAATTTGATATTGCGCACGAGCTTGTCTAAAACATGCATAGTTTTATCTGATTATTGAAGAAGTTCTTCGTCTTGTTTTAGATTATAATCTAGAAACTTTGCCTTTCTGTTTATAAACACTATATTTGAAAAAATAGATATGACTGAACTATTGCAACGAAACTCAAAGTTAAATCCAACTTTGGAACCGCGCAGAAACTATGAGGTCGAATGCCGGAAAGCAACTGAATCATCTAAGCTACCACAATCACCACGAACAAGAACAACAGAAGAGCAATTCAAGGAAACAAAAGAAAATTTTTATACAAAATGCGGATCAACTATGACAGTTATTCAACAAACGTTAACTAATTCAAGACCACATGCAGAAGGCATCATTCAAGCAGCTGGTTTTTCGTATATTAAAAATACTAATGATTCCGTACAATGCGCACAATGTAACCTAAAATTATCCGGCATAACGAAAGAAATGATTCCGTTTCAAGAACATAAAATCCAAAGTCCATCGTGTCCATTTGTAAAAAAGATGACGAGAAGCGACGAATCAGATGAAATGACAACAAGTATGTTCTAGACTAATTTCTTCTTCTGAGTAAAATGATAAATCTATTTATTTTTTAGGTCCTGCAATATCATCTATTGACGGTAAACCACAAAAACTACAAAAAACAGAATCAATGACTTGTGTGGGCGATACTACAACAAAACAGAACATTAATAAACGAAAACAACAAAATGTTACTTGCAATTTTGTTGAAATGGCATGTATGCATGATATTCGTAAACGAACATTTTCTCATTGGCCACATAAAAATCCGTCAAAGTCACAAATAATTGAGGCGGGATTTTTTATGTGTAATGTTGGTGACAGAGTTATTTGTATCTATTGCAATATTATCTGTCAACAATGGACACCATACAGCGATGATCCGACTGAAATACATAAACTTTTATCTCCGAATTGTCCGTATGTAAAATCAATTTTACAAAAAAATACGTCAAAGAACATTATTCCTATTGTAAATGAAACAGAGCATCAATCGTCACAAAATGTATCCATGAGTGATACTAGTAAAAGAGTAACCAACGTGACCGGTAATAACATTCGATCAAACGAATTTGTTTTAACAGCAGCATGCAATCAACAATATATAGAATTACACAAACGTGCAACATCATTTGCTACTTGGCCTACTGATTCCTTACCATCGGTTGAAGATTTGGTCAAATCGGGCTTCTACTACACTGGAATGAAGACAATAGTGACTTGTTTTTATTGCAATGGTTCTCTTCAGAACTGGGGAGCAAAGGATAATCCAATGATCGAACATGCCCGATGGTTTCCTTATTGTGCTTATGCTAGACAACTTTGTGGCGATGATCTATACAGAAAAATTCAAGAATCAAAACGAGCTGCTCAAGGTAACATAATTGTAACTTTTATCTTTCATATTTTTTAACGTAACTTCATTTTTATATTAGAACGAATA
This sequence comes from Didymodactylos carnosus, assembly GCA_905250885.1. Taxonomy (NCBI): domain Eukaryota; kingdom Metazoa; phylum Rotifera; class Eurotatoria; order Philodinida; family Philodinidae; genus Didymodactylos; species Didymodactylos carnosus. Next base: position 12,105 of record CAJNOQ010000822.1, read on the forward strand.
CGATCAAATGAACAACAACAAACAAAAAGTTTTTCAATATCAAACATCAATGAAACATCAAACAATAATCTCCCACTAACAAATAGTGGAATTATTTCAAATAGTAGACAACTACAAATTCCAGATGAAGGTACATTATCGAGATTAGTCGCTGCTCGATTAGATTTACCTATCTCACAAAGTTTATTGAATAAAAATTTTAAATTATCAATTATAAAACGTTGTTTTGAAGATCAATTACGGTTGAAACGTAAGTATTTTGAAAAATAAATTTATTTTAATTCATTTAATTATTGTTGCTTATTTAGATGATGATTTTGCCAGTGATTCTGATTTATTATTAGCATGTACTATACTTCAAAAACAAATCCATCATATTGATGGAAAAAAGGAAAATATCATTATACCAAGTGTACATATGAAAAAATTAGCAGAACAAGTAGAAAAAGAACGTGCAGGTACGGTGAAAGAGCAATATCTAACTATCTATGTATTTCTAAGAAATTCTTCATTTTTTTTCTCATATTATCATTTTTATTTTAGAAAGAGAAAATGTCGAGCAACATACACTTTTTTCTAATCCAACCCAAACCACATCTCTACCAATGATATCGTCTTTATCTTCGTCATCTACAAGTGAAGATGCTGAAATGACATCAGTAATTAACGAATCAGCTACGTCTGATTATTGGACAAGTTCAACTGAATCAGACCTGGATGTTAAATCAACTGATGAAAAATCAAAACCAAAATCAAATTCTCAAACAGAAGTAACAAATCCATGTGTACTCTGCCTGACTGATGAAAAACGATTAGCTTGTATACCTTGTGGACATCTGGCAACGTGTGTACCTTGTGGCCATTCTCTTCGAACATGTCCCATTTGTAGAAGAGAAATCGAAGCCTTCGTTCGTGTCTATATTTAAATTTATTGAAGTGGATAAATATAAATATATTGTGATTTAAATGTATCTTCTAACAATCTAGTCACAAATGGCTCAATTTGTCAATTACTCAAAGCAGATAGTTGTTTGAAGTTATGAAAATAAAGAAATGGAATCCAATCATTCAACTGTATAACTACATTAGTATGGTTGATTTGAAGTCTGTCACTGATAAGACTTAGCGGTACGCTATAACTCTTTTTTATCATTTACTATGTAAATATATGATGAAATAATGGTTCAGTATTACGAGAACGTCAAAATAGAAGCAGATCTATTGCCCATATTGAGCACACTTTGTTTATATATATTGTACATATATTTTTCGTTAATTCAATTCGACATAATTCTTAATAAAGCAAATAGCAAACTTTTAAATGGAATATTTTAATTTTTTTCTTCGAAAAAAGGTACAGTTTTATATTAATGAAGAATTAATGACATGATATATATACAGCTGATTTAATACTGAGTAAAACTGGTTAAGAAGTTTATGACTTTTTGCCTTAGAGTTATTCTGTCATGCTGACTATATTAAAATTTTGTGGTGTAAAGAATCCTGTCTAACTTTTATTTTCAACAAGGATATAAAGTTTTTTCACCTATTTTACTTATGTCCTTACACTGCGAAACCGTAATTAAAACGGCACCGCATTACATTATTCTCTCAATTTTAAAAAGGTAGAAGAATAATCGATCATAAAGATCAGATGAAGGACACTCTATTTTTCTTTTATTTAATGCATTTTGTCTCATTTTAATTCTGCTTTTGTTTTATTCAGGCATTTTACTGTTTTTTTTTGCTTATTCAAATATTGATGAAATCTACTGTCAACTCAGAAGTTTCTTTGTTAGTGATTAGATAAAGTGTCGGTAAACATTCAAGATTACCTGAATGCTTCTTTTGTGGATTTCTTCTAAGTTATTTAAATATAAAGCGTATGATAAAAATGTAATATTTATATGAATTAAAGAAAACGAGAATAAACATCGACTTATATGGCATACGTAAAAGCACAATGAATTTTTACGATAAAAACTACTAGTCCATTGTGCTAATATCTTCAATGATCTCTATAGTGTAGTAATCAAACTTTAGCAGAAGCGTTACAATACAGTTACACGTCCAAGATTAGTAGCTTTTGAAATTGTCGAATGTGCTTTTAGCAACTAACAATGCAGAGTATTTATCTCGTGTAATACACTATTTCATTTTCTGAAACAATGTTTTTCATTTTTCTATTCAACTATTATCCATTTCAAACTATAGTGGACAAAACTCGTTTCAAAATAAGTTAAACGATAAAGAGATGTGATTTTAGCCAGTTTATAGAAGACACCGGGAGACTATTGGTAAACGAATCAGGTTCAAAATCCTGCCTACAAGTATTGTAAACGAAGAACATGAAGGATTTTATTTTACGTAGAATACGTGAAATTATTAGCATGCATGTTATGTCAGTCGTTACTGACATAAGTCATGGCTCTCCCAAATAGCATTCTCTTTGTTATCATTTCTTCTCTCTGTCATCATTCCTTCTCTTATCATAGCTACATTCATTGTGTTCAGATTCTTTTCTCTCTCTCCCTCTCTCTCTCACGTCTATATATTGTGAGGTTTTCTCTACAAGAGGGAAGTTTTTTTTTCTTCTGTTATACCCATCTCCTTTTATTCCAACAATAGAATCAGAAAAAACATACTTCCCAAAGTGGGATATGTCTCATCATGGACGGTAATAGTTTTGCATACCGCGGCAGGCTGCAGATTAATATACTTCAGTATTGATTTCGCCAAAGTTGTATTCCTGTAAGAGGGATCACTCAGGAATTCGATATTTTCTTCAAAATTAGTAGTAAGCATGTCGTTAAATATCCCCAACTGTTCCAGAATCTATCGCACTTTGCCCAAAACTAAGACATGAATCTAAATTTTGTCCTTAGTAATTCTTTAATTTCGTGTGTTTAGAGAAAGGGGAAAATACTCCTCCGAGTTTAGGATTATTTTCTGAGTTCTTTTTTAAAATATTTGTAGAAAACGAACGGAAGCAAAATCCAAAAATCTTAGCGTTTTTGCTAACAACTCCATCTTATCCTTATGCAATAACTCAGCAACGCTTGCGAGTTCAAACTTTTGGCATAAGCTAGTTGGACCGTAATCACTGAAGCACCATCGAATTTGGTTCTTAAAGAAATAGGGTTTTCCGTGGGGTGGGATCCTCAATATATTTTTATTTTGTTAGACTTCTTTTATTAATTTTCATGAATAGAAACCTAAAAAGATATAGGCATACTTTTACGTTTGTTTAACATTCAAGTGTTCTGATAAGAAGCAAAAAGAAAAATACATTGAAATTTAGCTTGGTTTTTTCCCATTGACTATTTGCGTGCCTACATACTGAATGGCTGAATAAACGCACTCAAGTTGATACTAGTAATAAAAAGTTACAACGCGTTTCTCTGATGTTTGTTGTGCAAAATCCAACTGCACTCTTATCTTTTGGAAACAAGAATAAGTAAATAAATAAGAAAGGTCCAGTGATGAAATGTCAACTCTCGGAAGTATTGTCATCTGGTATGCTAAATGGAAGTCGATTCGTCGTTAGCAATTTCCGCACTCATAAGATTCTCTATCAAACTAAGAAACTATAGGATTAAGAAACTTCACCCAAGAGGTTTAAAAAAATCAATGAACCGGCGTTCGAACCCCGTACTAAAAATAACTAAGGGGTTCTGACCCCGTACTTTAATGCGTTCTATACTTCACATTCGATGAAATGCAAGTTTTATAGAAGTTCAACAATAGTCCAGACGTTGAATCACGAGAATTTTGAAGGGAATGTGTACTAAGGAATATTCATATTCGTGGGGAATGTATACATTCCCTGTAACATATATAAAATGATTTTCTTCTAGATTTTGATTTATTATTGAGTGACCTATGGTAGCTGTTACTAATGTGCTGGTTATTGGAGAAACAGGCTCAGGTATGTTATAAAATAAGAGTAAAGAACGATGTAGGTGTGTCATTCTATTTAGGAAAAAGTACATTTATCAACTATCTTGCAAATCATTTCCATAATGGCACGTTGAAAAACCTCAAAATTGCCATACCAACACGTTTTCATCTCACACCTAATGAAAACTTTCCCCACCGAGAAAACGATGTGAAAGATGGCAAATCCAGTAAAACTGTTGACTGCCAACAGTATCGATTTGATCTGTCGGTTGACAACAAAGATATAAGCATTTGTTTTATTGATACGCCGGGTCTCAGCGATACAGGCGGTATGACTCAAGACATTGAAAATGTCAACAAAATCTTTGAATTTGTGGAACATCTGAGTGACTTGTCAGCCATTCTCCTCGTACTAAACGGTGCGAACTCTCGAATGACGGTAAACGTCAAAAATGTTATTGAAAAATTTCGTGATCGTATACCAAATGTAATTAGTAACAATTTCATCACGGTTTTAACAAATTGTCATCAATATTCGGCTAATTTCAATGCTAAAGCGACAGGTATGTCCGACATGTCGACAGTATTTTGCATGCAAAACTCAGCATTATCAAGTAATCCAAAGCATTGGGATGCAAACACATTAGCCACGATCCAAAGCGATTGGAAAGAGTCGCAAGAAACGATCGATAACATTTTACGAAAAGTTTTAGCCATGAAGTCTATTCCTACGAATACGTTCAAAGATATGCAAGACGATCGAAATAAAATCCGTGGTTTACTGCATGACTCACGATTGATGATAGTGCAACTGCAGCAACTTGAACAGGAATTGAGCTCACTGGAACATGCCAGCGGACAGTATCAATTAAATGCTGAAAAATATAGCCAATTTTACAGAACACGAACAGTAACAGTTCGTGTACCAGTTAGTGTCCCACACTATAATACATTGTGTGCCTGCTGTAATAGTGTGTGTCATGAACATTGTTCGCTGAAAGAGACACGCAAGGTAGGAGAACAAGTTTTCAAGTATTGTTTGGCAATGGGCCCAGATGGTAGATGCACACAATGTACTAACCGATGTAAATATCGGTGTCATTATCACGATCGGAAAACAATTGTAATGGATCAAAGAACGATTTCTGACGTCGTGATGGATGTGCAAGAGAAATTTAAGTCTGCTAAAGCAGGTAAAGAAAAAATGGACATGAAATGTGAAACAATACAAGAGACAAAAGAGTTTATTGAACTCACATTACAGAAGCAGTATGAACAAATTGAACAAAGCTGTTATCGCATTAAAGAATCATGCATCGGTTTTAATGTTACAGAAGAGCTATTTTTACTTATCCGTTTTCTGCAGCAAGATTGCGAGTTATTAACGTCACAGGGTCCCAAACTTAAGGCATACAATTTTATTCAAAAGCTTCAAAACTTATGCAAAAAATTGGAAGAACAGTCGCCACTGACAGATAACGATGAAACATTTTACGATGTCATCGACAAGAGAAATGAGCAGACGGGACCATCAGTGGTAAAGCGAAGTATGAGTAATAATGCGGAGTCAAAAACTAACACAAGTAAAATCAAATCATGTGTTGTTAGTTCCGATCAGCCGGAACGCGTTAGTAGTCCGACTAGTACTCCTCGTTCACTCACATTGAAAGAGGAAAAATATGCTACATTATCTAATTCAAGTATGAATACACACAACGATGAGAAGAAGAAGTATAAACAGACACCTCTGGAGGAGGACACTGATGACGAAAGAAATGGAGACAGTGAGGATTCAAAAAAATTTGGTGAAGTAACGAATGAGAAATTGGTTAGTTTATACAAAAAAAATGTAAAAAGTGGAACGAATAGTAATGAGGAGTGTAATGAAATTCGAAAAGAATTGAATCGTCGCTGTCGAGGAAAATCAGTAGGTTATTTGTCGAGTTATGATGTGCCGACATTGTGTGAATATTATGCGACATATCGTACTAGAAATGCTGAGGAGTTATACAAAAATCAGTCAACGTTGCAGCATAAAATTCAAGATTTGATTGATGATGATCCGTTGAATATCTCAAAAATATCGAATGATATGCTGCTTCAACTAGCAGCTGTTAGTCTCGTCATACAAAAACTTAGCATATCAGAAGATAAGTAAAAACTAATCGAGAACTCGATATCTTACGTTTACATTCCAGATGGTTTTTAATTGTTATTGTCCTCCTCACACATCACTTTTGGTCTCTATCTTTATAATGAATCACCAAAACATATCTCCTACATTCAAATGATGCGTAACACTCAACTAGAGCAAACTAGAGAAGTGAATGCTTTGTTAGCAATAATATTCTGGATTTGTTCCACGAATTATTTTCTTTAATGCTATTTTTTTACTCTTTTCTGCCTTTTTATTGTAATCCTACTTTTCAGTTTCGTTTTATTTATTTAAAATGGTACTTGCTTGTATCTGATTTAGTAAATTTTGAAATCATCAAGGCTGAAATCTTCAACTGAAATGAAGATAAATTTGTAATCTTAGTGATTTGACTTGCTTCTTTTTCAGATCATACTGTTTACTTTGACGAAATCAAATTGGCCAAAAATAAATAGATTAAGACCACTCAACAACTTCACACGTAAGTTGATTTAATAGTATTTCTCATACCCTCTGCTAACAATGAGAATTTGACTTGTTCCCAGGCATTGATGGCGAAAGAATTTGTAAAACAAACTGTTCAGTCTGCAAAGAACCTTTTTAAGCCTTCCTCACACAATGATGATGACCAGCAACAAAATATGGTAAAACTCAATGATGCTTCGATAGCGAAAGCACTTGTTATTGGTGAGACTGGATCTGGCAAAAGTACATTCATTAATTATTTGACAAATTATTTTCGTCACGGAAGTTTGAACAACGTGAAAGTTGCTATTCCGTCTAAATATCGTCCGCATATTACTGAACATTTTGCTCATAATGAGAATAATGTATCAGACACGACTCAATCAAAAACGGATAGTTGCAATCAGTATATGTTCAATGATGACAGAACAAACAGACAATATATCTTCCTGGACACACCTGGTCTAAGTGATACTCGTGGTGCTAAACAGGACGATGAGAATATGACCAAAATTATTGATAGCGTGGAGACTCTGGGCGGCATCGCAGCCGTTATCATCGTTGTGAACGGTACAAATCCTCGTTTAACAGCCAACATGCAGAATGTCATTGCGAGACTTCGAGGCAACTTGCCTGACGTCGTTATGGATAGTGTCGTTGTTGTTCTTACTAATGCAAAACGTCACGAAGCAAACTTCGACTTGAAATCTTTAGAGCTTCACGGAAACGTTTATCCGTACTACATGCAAAACTCAGCATTTTCTCAAGATGCGGCCACATGGGATCAACGTGCTATGGAGGTAGGTTTGCACAAATGAATCACAAAACCGACGGATATTTATATAACTTCTAAAATAATTTATTTGAAAAATCTTAATTAAAATAGAGTTTTCTATAGTATAAATGGCAGACTTGACTTTAATTTTAATTCGAAAAATCTTAACAGCTACCAAATTATTAATTTTATAGGCTTTGCAACTCGACTGGAATCGATCGATGGACGAATTAAAAAGTATGATCAGTGTTCTCGACACATTCAAAACGAAGTCTGTGGAGGCGTTTAAAGACATGAAACAAATCCGAAATACAATAAAAACGATCATGCACGAGGCAAGAATGGAAGTGACGAATATTCAAAAGATGCAAGATGAAATAGCTGCAGTTGAAGCAGCAATGAAACAGTACGGAGCCGACGCAAGTACCTACAAGAATTTCACAAAAGAAAAAACTGAAATAATACCCGAACTGGTTGATTGTCCGCATCACAATACACTATGTGCAAAATGTACACACGTTTGCCACGATGGCTGCAGTCTTCGAGAAACCACCACAAAAGGCGATCAAATATTCAAGGGTTGCTGGGCGATAAAAAATGACGTGTGTGTTCAATGTCCGAATAAATGTAGTTATACTGAGCATTACCACGCCCGAAAAACCGTTAAAGTCACCCAGAAAAAAATGCAAGAGGTACTGTATGAAATCAAGGCTAAGTACGATGCAGCATCAAAAAATAAGGATGATGCCCAGACAAAAATTAAGACTACAGCTGATGCTAAGAGGCTTTTGGAAAAAGCACTAAAACAAAAAAACGACGAAATCAAACAAAAGTGTACTGAGCTACAGCAAATATGCACCGGATTTAATATTGTCGATGAACTTTATGCGCTAATCAATATTCTACAAATGGAATCGTCAACCTTGAGAAATATCGATGCAAAACAGCAGGCAGAAGACTTCATTCGTTCATTACGAGACTTTTGTGATCAATTGGAAAAAGACGGCGTGTCAGCCAAACGTGTACCACGACCGATGAATTTATTAGACACATATGTACCTGTGCCAATAACAACTGTGCAACAGACAGTAGTCAGACACAATCCCACTCAAACTCAGTATATACCTAATACATTCAACATGAATTCAAATAATTCGGATAGTACCGATAGTGTTCTTCGTAAAGTGTTGAATATGCAAAAGAGGGGCAAAACCTCAAAATCGAGCGACGACAGTGATAAAAGTGAAAATGAGATTGCCAGCAGTGACTCGGACGATGAAGTAGAGGAGAAAGATATTCGACAGAAAGGGAAACGTACATTACAAAATAAGGCAACAGTAGTCACGAATAAAAATTCACGAACACAAAGTACAGTGGTCGCGAAAGCCTCTCTAACACCCGAACAAACAAGCATGATGACCACCGCTGAATTAGTTACGAAACAAGGTGAATCTCCTGATCAACGAACATCAATTTTGATAAATCAAGAATTAAATAAACGATGTCAAGGAAAATCAATTGGTCAGTTGACACCTATTGATATAGCTAAGTTTACAAGATATACCCAAAAATATACGCAAAATGATCAAACATCGTTAAATTCAGTTTACAACGAGTTTCAAAATAAAATAAACAGTATCACTGATGCAGATAGTTCACAAATATTAAAAGTACCATCTGATCTATTATTAGAAATTGCAGCTGTCTATCTCGCATTACAAGATGCTCCATCAACTGTACCCGAGAAAAAACAATCTTTGAATCAACAACCGCCATACGGCCAGCTACCTCCTCAGCAAGCTGATAACCAATATCTACCAAGTCTAGATCAATATAATAACAGAATGAATCCAAATATGCATCATGGTCATTATCTACATCATCCACCAAACTATAGCGGCGACATGTACCAGCATCATGGTGATTATCCTCCACCTCCTCCTAATCAGCAAAATTTCACAGTATATCGAGATCCGAATCAGCAGCAACGCTTACACAACACTATGGATCCGAACCGTCGGGGTGCAGAAGAGGTTTATCCAGCACCACGCGTTTTCATGCCAATGCCCATGCCCATGCCGACATCTAGTTTTGCCCAAATGAACATCGGTACTCCACAACTTTCTCAACCTTCAATCCATCATCCACCGCAGAGAAATGATATAGTGTTATCTAAACGATCGAACACCTCATTGATTGAGCTCTATTATAATCGTCAGGATTATCGCGATCAGTATGAAATGAATAGAATCCAAGACGAACTAAAGTCTCGTTTGAATGGCGAAGCGTTCGGCCCCCTATCTTATGATCAAGTTCAAAACTATAATAAGTCTCGTGATCAGCGTAGCTCAATGCAATTGGATGAGTTAAAATATACTTACGATAGAATAAAAGAGAAGATAGCGTTGATTACAGATAATGATCCACTTCGTATTATGGAAGTTTCGGTTGATCTTTTACTACAGGCGTGTGCTCTATGCTCATTAATCCAACAAAAGTCGAAAAGTGGAGATCAACGCACAACAGCATCAGTAGCTTTGTCTGATCGAGAGGGATCACCATTCAGACCAATAAATCAACATACAGATGATGAACTGTCGAATACGTCATTATCAAAGTTGCTGACGCTCTACAACGATCGTAATCATCCGAATAAAACTTTGATACAACAAGAAATTGATCATCGATGTATTGAACATGCAGATATTGTGAGACAATACCCGTCTGTATTTGATCAGATAGTCGATGAATGTAGATATAAACCGATCGGTGAACTTCAAACGTATTACTTCTCGTTCAAACCACGAATAACGCAACAAATCGATATTGACTCGAAAAACAGACTCATCGTTCAACAAGCAGCTATTGCTTACCTCATTCAGCAAAAACAATAAATTGGTAAGAATCACATTTTAAAATAAATATAAAATATCCCTATTTATTTTATCCTTTAGCTTACATTCTTCCTCGATTGATCTCTTCTTACTCGCGATGAATCATCACATGTTGGCAGCCGACGATCACTTTTATCAACGAACACTCACTGGTAGTCTTAATAAACGAGAATATGTACTTACTATGCCTTCGTTTAAACATGGAGCAGGATTATAACATGACGTTTTCAAATTTAAAACAAGAATATTACTATTTCTCACTCAGAGAAACTACTGCTTTTAAAAAAGGCTGACAGCTAATTGTATTAATCCTTGATAAACTAGTTATATAGCTCCTGTAATAACGCACATATTACAGAAATTGTGAGCGTAAAGCCATGAGCTTTTCATTTTCAATATAAGAAACAAAACGTTAAATCTCTACAATATTTATCATGTTCTAGCTTCCAGAAGGATGTTATTCTATCTTCAGGTCACTCAGAGACTCTGATGGCTATCTTAATGGTCCGCGTCCTAAGGATCCTTTCTTGATAGAAATGCTGACAGAAACTAGAGGGACTAAGTTGATCATCTGCTCTCTAATCGAATGAATAATTTTTGACGATGTATGTACTCTAGACAAAAATGAATAAAAACAATGAATATAAATACAAAAAGTGAGAACGCGATGTGTGCAACTGGCTAAAATCTAACAGAGTGAATCTACTACTGAGTTAAATTAGTATCTCTTGTGAACCCCCTCCGAAGACCACCTGGTCTTCTATTTTGTCCTGCAAGTCGAGTGCTAAAAGGTGATCTTCTACTGTGGTCAAATTTTGTTATTGATTTTATCTATTAACTGTTTCATTTTCTGTCGATGTTTGTAATCTATTCTCTTAATTTTTTCTTCATGTTCCAATTCCATTCTTTTCATCTTTTCTTCTTGTTCATATTTTAACTTTTGAAAATTTTCTGACGCTATGTTCGTTTCGTTTGCCGTTCTATATGTATTGATTGATTTAAGCTTTATTTATTAAAAGTAATAAGTAAACAAAAATCATTATCACTCTGACGTAGAAGCGGCTATCGCCATTATATAACTGTTCGAAACGATGAAAGTATTTTGTATACGTACGGCATCGAACATTCTATGTATTCCTTTCAGTGTTTGAAACAAAAGCGGAAAAAAAAGATGCATGCAATAGATAGAATATATTTAGATAGTTATATAGAAAACTGTTTCGTTTCATTTGAAAAAGGTGCGCATTGTTCTCTTTGTGGGTTTTAATCACGACAGAAAAGCATCAACACTAAACTTTTTAACTATCACTATTCCATATTTAATACACAGTTAGGGTAGCCGTCAAAATTCGCACCGGTGAATATTTTCATCAATAAATTCACCGGTAACTGGATTGCAGAGAAAATTGAGAACAGAATTAGTCAATATGCCTGAAAAAAAGAATATAGAACTATCGTATAATAGAATGAACATGTATGTATATATTCTTTTCTCTACTACTTGAGTTGATGTTTTTTTTCTTTCTATGCACATTATAGAGAGAGATATAAAGCAAGAAATGGAGAAAAGAAGAAATGTTATCGTTTTATCCAAAAGAAAGATTCCCTTCACTATAAAATCAGTGTTTCTTCTAGCAACTTCTCAAATTAAAAAGTTAACAAATATGAAAGTATCCTTCTCTAGTTTTTCTGCCAGTTTGTAGTGCACAACTTGTAGTCTATAACATGCTAGTGTTTAGAAAAAGGTACCGTTTAGTTTTTGAGTTATAAGGCTGCCAATATCAAAGCTGAACGTATGAAAAAGTCCGTATCTATTCCAATATAACAGTCAAATAACTTTTCAGAGAGCTCTCTGAAATACCATGGCTTTCCGGCTTTCTCTTCGGGCCATGGTAGTCAGAGATAATGTAAAACAAATAAAAATGGTTAAAAGGCTGCTATTATCCACAGCCAGTATCTTCTTGAAACAGAGCTATTGATAATCAGTGAATAAAAGTGTCAAATGCGGAACAGTAACTACTCATCTATTAACGTTATATTCATCAGTGTATAACGAAACATTCGTAATCCACGCAATAGTTCGGCTCGATGAAACTTTAATGTTTTCTTCTTTCTATGCATATTATAGAGATACAGATATACAAAGAAATGGAGAAAAGAGCAAGTTTTATCGTTCTGTCCGAAAGAAAGATTCCCTTCACTATAAAACTAGTGTTTATTCTAACAACTTCCAGGTTAAAAAACTAACAAATTTGAAGGTACCCTTCTCCAGTTTTTGTGACAGTTTGTAGTACACAACTTTTACTCTGTACCATGCTATTTTTTAGAAAAAGGTCTCTTTTAGTTTTCAAGATATAGAAATCTCAACATCACAGACTAAAGCTTGTAAAATGTATGAATTTCGCTTTAATTTTAGAAATTGCACGAATTTGGAATGACAAACATAACTTTCTTCACCACTTTTCGGAACATCATAGTCAGAGAAGCCCAAGTTCTACATTTTTGTCCCTTAAAGTTTCATTTATTCAAACTGGGCATAAAAGTGGTCACTTATACATATTTCGGAAAATTTTGTCTGAATTTACTTGATAACATGATCCAGTTAAACGTATCTTATATCTGGCTCATTTTCGTCAAAATTAACAAATTACATACAGTGTACATATTCTGTGTACAGTACGTTACTTCCCGAACTCCGCACACTTTTAATAAAAAGTGACTATATCTATATTCCAAACTCCGCACATAATTACATGAATTTGAAATGTACGTGATCTCAATCTCCGCACACTTTTTAATTAGCAAGTAAAACATGGACTGTAAGAAATAGAAAGCGCCATGATACTGAACCTTTTTTATTATTTCTGATATGACGATATCGATTTCAATTATAAATACAAAGTTGTGAACCACGCTGACCGGTTTCAATTTCAAATTCTATTTCGTAAAATATTTGTGGGTACATATGTATTTTTGTCCAGAGAATATATACCTTTTTAGGAATTATTTGATTACTCATTTCTCATATTAGCTGTCGTACTATTAACTGTAACTGTTAGAGCAATTGGGACAGCTAATATCAGAAATGAGTAAAATCAAATAATTCCTAAAAAGGTATATATTCTCTGGACAAAAATACATATGTACCCACAAATATTTTACGAAATAGAATTTGAAATTGAAACCGGTCAGCGTGGTTCACAACTTTGCATTTATAATTGACATCGATATCGTCATATCAGAAATAATAAAAAAAAGTTCAGTATCATGGCGCTGTATCAGCAAGGAGTGTAGTGCTGCGATATTAATTTATCCAAACAAGTCCTAGTAAATACGAGATATCAACAAGAATTAACTGGACAAAAGCCAAGAGAGAAACAACATGTATCAACTAAGAATCAAGCATTTCAATTGTGTATAAGTAAAGAAGCGGATGATCTAGGTGAAATGAGTCTTGAAGAATATATGTCGAGTGTACGGGCAGTAACTTATCGCTATATAGACGAAATATCAAAATCAAATTAAGAATATATGATACAATGAGATATTTTTCTATTTCTTACAGTCCATGTTTTACTTGCTAATTAAGAAGAAGTGTGCGAGGGTGCATTTCGACATGAGTGGTTAGAGAGAACTGATTCAAGCGGTTTTAAATGTAAGTTGTGGCTGAAACCAGGGACATCACCAACCAGATACGTTGTGTTTCCATAATGAATCCAAAACATGTACAAATGGTGCATGGTCAGTTATCAAAAAAACATTTGATGGTGCTAAACAGAGAACAAAAGCAACAGCAGCTTTTAGTGAAAATCAACCAAAATAGATAATTTCACATGACAACAAAACACTGAGAGTCAATACCGAACCAAAGTTACATTCGATGATCTCGTAACAATTTCAGCGATCAAATGAGCAATGAACATTGCTTAAAAGGGGTTTAGCTATCGATCTATCGATGATTCCTCAGACATTTTCAAATCAATGTTTCCTCATAGTTCAATAGGACGACACAAATTATCCTATATAATTCAATACGGTTTAAGATCATACTTTCATGGTATGATGGTTGATGATTTACAAAAAGAATCAAATGAAACAACGATGGATGGTACACGAAACAATTTGATATCATGATACGTTGTTGGAGTGAGGTCAAAAAACGTGTTATTGTTATTTATTTCCATAGGTAAGACTTCCATATAATGTTTTATGTAAAAAATGATATATCGAAAGTTTTGATACTTCCTCCCTTCGCATCTGGCCCATGAAGTTTAAGTCATAGTGCACCTATAAGGTATTATCTTGCATCTGTTCCAACAGGATATTATTTTTATGATGTATAAATGTATTTCTAGTAACGTTTTTGGCCATGCAACAGTGGAGTATTTGACAACTGCTTAATTAATAGTTTGAAAGCTAATGGAGTTGATTTGAACAAACTGTTAATATTTAGCACGGAAGGCCACAACATTCACATTACTCATAATTCGTCCAGATATGATCAGCAAGCTGTTAACTGGAACATCGACGATGATATTGAATTAATCTTCATCAGTGGTTATAATTGTGACAGGCATTTCTTGAAATCAGGCAGATTTCTATCTACCTTTTCTATCTGTGTCGGATTTCCTTGCAGTCCCAGGACTGATACCCAATGGTGTATCAGTCGTCTGCAGCTCAGACGGTTGTGTGTTTGCTTCTTAGTTCTAGGTACCCACGTTCAAATCACACTCAAACCATGTGAGTAATATTTGTTTTCTTTCATTCTTCGCTCGTTATAAACAGCCTTGAGAGCAGTGGTAACTCTTCGAGTGAGCATGTAGACCCTCTAAAAAAATGTCAGATTAATCCTGCATTGAAAAAATTAATTTTATTTAAATTTAAATTGCAAACGCGTTTTGATGCAGGAATTCGACGAAAATTAATACGGGGAACGCCTTAAAGATTAACGGACATTGATGCGTTTTTGTAGCAGAAAAGGTTTGCCTGGGTTGAGCTGAATGACGCTGCATTTGTCCCACGAACAACCTACGTCCAAATTTCGTCCAGATTCTCGTGATTCAACGTCTGGAATATTTTTGAACTTTTATTAAACTTGCATTTCATCAAATGTGAGGTAATTAGCACTCTCAAAGCAATAGACTAAATACTTAGTCCCCTTGTTCTTTCCTTGCAAAATCCTTTTCTGCGAAAAGCCATTTCTTTCAAGAACAGTTTGTGGATTGAAAACTATCACAACCTGGCGTTGACAATTGGTGGTTTTTAATAGACACGTTGCTTACTCTTTTTCTATGATTACCTGCTCGAAAGAGTATAGATTGTCTGTTATTATTGTTAAAATACTTTGAATTTCTGTAGTTTTCGCCCATTTTGAAAAATGGAAATTTAAAAATTTTTCGATGGAAAGATGACATATGTTATGAAAATCAAAAGCTGAGTTTTTTTTATGTAACTCGATAAACATTCTGTCTAACTAGAGCAAAGATACCGAAAAAGAATCCTGCTCGCTATTTTCGCACAGCTCCTCTCAGATTTATATGACCAAATAATCGGTAACAGGTGATCTATGCTATCCTGTAGAACACATTATATTATACATAGAATATTTTTTTCACTCCAAGTAGTATAGAAGGGTGCTTCCGTGGTCAGAAAGGTCCATTTTCGACCAAGGTAAATAGATTTTTTGAAAGAGTCATTACACACTTACACTGCGCATGAGGATTTTTAAACCGAGCAATGCCGATATATCGCCATAAAGTGCTTATACATTAAATATTTTAACATTTTGATTTGAAAAAATTACATAGCGGGACTTTACGATTAAGGCCAGATCCAACTGTACTTTTTCGTTGTTTAGGTTCTTTCGTTGTGGTTGTGGCCTTTTCAGCAGATTCTTTAGCTTACTTTGTTTTGCATCTGTTGTTCTTGGTTCCATTTCATTTTCCAATTTCGACGCATCAGCTGAATCTCAGTAATGCCATCACCGGTCAAATCAAGATGTACAGATCTGTATTGTTGAAATTCTCCTTGCAAGACCTGTTTTGTTCTTTGTTCATTTCCTCTACTTGCTGTCGTATTTTTATTTTGTTGGGACGCAGCTGACGGCAACGTTTTCTTTTATAGTACATTACACCTTCAGTCAAGGGAAAACATGTGAGTCTGGAGATCTTTTATGTCGGCTGCGTGAAACTCAAGGAGACTTAATACTTTCCACTCAGTACAATTCTTCTTCCTTTCCACACTGTGTTTTCTCGTTCAAGTCAGACACTCATTCTCAATTATCTCTGACCGTACAGGTCAGAAAAGACTTCTTTCCAATCTTTGCGTAGCGTACTCTCTAAAAAAAAAGACGTATTTTAAGAAACCAAAAGGGTATTTCGTCCCATCTACGAAACGGATTTTGGTTTTGTATAAGATGCAAAAACCAAAATTAGTATCCCGACTGCTGCTAAACGGTACTCTAAGGAACCAAAGGGTTGTTCATTTGAAAAAAGGTATTTCAGCGTTGAAAATACCTTAAAGCGTATTTCATTTCCTTCGAGATACCAAGAAGGATTTAGTAGGTTACTAGCGATTGGTATCTCAAAGTACCAAAATGGTTCTTGCTATAAAAATAAAATATCTTTTTCATGGAATACCAAAATTGGTTTTGCAGAATGCCAAAAGGGTATTTTAAATACTGAAAATGGTATAACAGGAGAGTAAATTGGTTTTTCTGCTTTTCACAAACCTCTTTTAGCTTTTAGGATACTGATTCTGTGGTATCGTTTCCAACCCAGATTTTTTACACTTACTTTTTACACCTATTTTTATCACCAAATGACTTTCTAGCCATGAATAAACCAAACAGATGCATTTGCAAACTTTTGGCAAAATGTATACTATTAACTCGTCCGTGGATCTAATTCTGGTAAATTTCCATTACAGATACTTTCTTTTTAAGAACTTTTTGAAAGAGCTGCGTGAAGTTTTTATGGTTTTGAGTTTCTCTTTCGTTTTGTTCATTGAGAACCGATTAAGTTGGGCTGAATTTAAATTGTGCTACGAATTTAGAATGCAAGAAGAAATCTCCTCTTTGAAACAATCTTAGAAGTAGTTTGAAAATATTATTCTGTGTTATTCTTAGTATAATTAACCGAGGGTACTGTCGCCAGTATTGGCCGACGTTCAAGGAGTTTCTTAATAACACCTCTGTTTCTGAGCAGTCGACGAAAGTCAAGTGGACTCTCCCTAATATCGGTGCAGTTCCTATGGAAGTTCGCCAATATAGGAGAGAATCCACAGAACCTTCGTCAATGCTACCCCCTTCTTTTCGCTAATTGGCAAAAGTTTACTGGACTTTCGCTAATACACCATCCGGACCACTTTGTCCTTCTCCTTTCTTATTTTTCTACTCCTGTCCTCCACCATACACCACATATATATTTCTAATGTGTGGGTGTAGAAAGTGACGTAAGAACTGATAAGATAAATGACTACGAGAAATATGATGTAGAATCGTTCTCTAACGGATGACGTAACCAGTGATGAGATACATGATTACGAGGAGTATGATGTAGAATCGTTCTCTAACGGATGACGTAACCAGTGATGAGATACATGATTACGAGGAGTATGATGTAGAATCGTTCTCTAACGGATGACGTAACCAGTGATGAGATACATGATTACGAGGAGTATGACGTAGAATCGTTCTCTTACGGGTGACGTCAGCGATGATAAGATAAACGAATATTAGAGAAGAGAATGAGAAGGAGGAAGGAGAAATGGGTGGAAGGAGTATGCCGTAGAATCGTTCTCTTACGGATGACGTAAGCAGTGGTGAGATAAATGAATATGAGAGAAGAGGATGAGGAGGATAGAATTCTTGAAGAGAATAGCGAACATCCGTTACAGAGGTGAATATACAAAAGTCAGCTAGACTGAAAACACGTCTGATTTCTCTTTCACAGTAATTTTTCCGAGACTTGTAATACAAATTTCATTTGAGTTTTTCTTATACTTGTTCTAAAGACCTATACGAATGAGAAAAAGAGCAGATGAGTATTAAGTGATTAACGTTGTTTTTATTCTTGACAATAAACAGGTTTAAGTAAAAATTATTGTTTATATTTTTCTACTAAGTTTGGGAATGAATGGAGCGTGACAACAATTTAAAAGAAAAGTTTTTATTCATCTATAAACCAAATGAATGTCACATCTATTTTATTGTAAGATATTTACTTTATGCTGTGTTAATAAATTTGTTTTTTTGTAGCAAACTGTATCAATGTTTATGAGCGATTGTCCTCATGAGCAACTGTCCTAACCCTCTCAAACGTTTCACGCCTGATCGAAAGAGAGATGATGGCTTTGTTTTGAATTCGACTGGGAGATGGAAAATTTATCCGTGAGTCCATTTTCAAAGGATAGTTGAGAGAGAATCAGTCACGAGGATCGGTTATGATAAAATTTGCTTCATTCTGATTTTGATTATAGGAAAATATATAAAACCAGAAACGTTACGAAGAGTAAATAAAAGTATTTAAGGATCCCCTTTTGGGCTTTCTATAGAAATATTGTCAAGCATAAACTAAAAATGACGAATCTGTCTCTGTTCTACAAAATGAGATGTTTTTCAGCTGTTAACTATGTTTTGTGAAAAAGTTACGGTCATTTTACTCAAAGCTGTGAAAAACGTAATGTTTCAGATATAATCTCCTTGGTTTAAAATGCGACTCGGTCGAATTGAAGTACATTACGACCGCATTGAATTTTTATTGGACCGAAAATTTTAGCACTGATAGGTGAGGTCATATCTCAGAGCCACAAATTTTGTTTTCGACCTTTCCTTCTCGAGTTATAAACAGAAGATTTAATGGAAATCTAAGACTTTTATTTTAAAGCGGCATAAGTAGACGCACGACGACATGTCGTTTAGGTCTATAAGATCGACAAACTGATATGGCATACAAAAATTTTGTAAAACACATATTTCAAGCTTTCCCTCATTAGGGAATTGAGATCTGAGCAAAAAGAATGTTTATAATAGTTGCTCGGCGAGAAAAGTAGTATCACAAGGGGTCTCGAAAGAGTTACCATCCTTGTTGGTCACGGTGCCAATTGGTATCGGTAAAATTTTTCAGTCAAATAAGTTATGACTACACATTTTTTTGCTATTCTGACATCTCAGAATTGCACAAACATATCTTTGAATAAAATGGGAGAGTTCCAATAGAATTATCATATGGGAATACGTAAAACAAAACAACGGCACAATGTGCGTCCAGACGGACATTAGGTGATAAAACGTAAGTCGACTTTTCATCTATTAAAATAGTGCTAAATATACTTCAAGACATGCTCTATCTGATGGCATAAAACATTTTGTTATTATACTTAATTTGTGTGAAAAAATGGCTAATCAATTCCGTTCTCGTTTTTGATGGTAGATAGACGTCTGTCTGAATAACGAGAGGAAGTGAGTGTGCTCAGTATAAATCGATTAATGAGTAAGAAACTAAACGAATCAATTGAATCACCGGAGTACAAGTTACGGAAAAAATAACGAATTGAAAACTCACCTCCGTTATCAATTGACCAGAATACTGTTGATACTTTTTTAAATCAAAATTGAAAAGACGCCAGAATTAATGAATAATACTGTGAAAACTGCATTATCCTCTGCTGAGGTTATAGTAGTATACAACAATCACTGCTAGCTTCTGATTTCGTTGAACAACTAGCCCAAGCGATTGTAGCTGATAATGCATTTGGCTCTACAATTTCTAAACTGGTTGATCTTAAAATCAGAAATTTTGTAACACAAATTGATAAACTGAAAGTGCAAATGGATCGAACTCAAGAATATATATCTCAATTTGAGACAAAATTAAACGACATCGAACAGTATGGGAAACGGAAAATTTGATTATTCACGGAATTCAATTTGAAAAAGGTGAGAACACCATAGAGATTGTAATTGGATTGCTGCTTAATTAGAACTGTCACTGTGCTTAAATTCACAGAGAATCTCTATTCGTGTCATCGACTACCTGCTAAAAGAAAAAATGATCAGCAATTAATAATCGTCGGTTTCTGATTGCCAACAGCTTTACTCTCAAGGGAAAAGCCTTAGTGAAAGACGGGATAAGTCGCCTGTTATTATTAATGAAACATTTAATGGCGCTAATTAATAACGGGTGCGGCATAAAGAATGTCACCATTTTTATTTTTCGGATAGCTCGGTTGGATTTCATCGTAGAAAGTTGAGCTTAGTCTCAAACGATTCCTCGTTAAATTGT
This sequence comes from Didymodactylos carnosus, assembly GCA_905250885.1. Taxonomy (NCBI): domain Eukaryota; kingdom Metazoa; phylum Rotifera; class Eurotatoria; order Philodinida; family Philodinidae; genus Didymodactylos; species Didymodactylos carnosus. Next base: position 32,577 of record CAJNOQ010000822.1, read on the forward strand.
CGACCAGAATATGTAAAAATCTTCCCTTCAAAGTTTAAATGAGAAAATTCGGACAAATAATACTAAGAAGCTTCAACGTGACTAAGTTTCCCGTCTAAAAAGCATCTTTTCCCTTTTTATTCGTTGGCACTTCAAGGCATAAAGAAAACTAATCAGCCATTTTGAAGCGCTCAACAAGCTCTACCTTTTACCTGTAAACTAAAAAGTTCCACATAAAAATCTGGCTTGTAAAAGAACGCTGCCTTTTTTAGATTTTGGCACCAAATCACGCTTTTGGAACAGCTGCTTTCGGGCAGTCAGACAACTTTGCATAAGTTGACCAGAAAGTCAACTTTGAAACTGTTTTAGCTTTATGTTGAAGAGTAATGCACGGCAAATCACATAAATCGTCGGACTTCAAATCCCTTTTCATATTCTAATAAAAGAAGCGAAATAATCCAACTTTCAGACATTTTCGGCTGAAATACAATAAGTCAGTTTTTCAGTCGGAATAGTTGCTCGAAACTGACTTTATTGTACACTGGTAGCAAGAGGGCACTTGATTGTACTCGCAAAATTCTACTGATGCGTTTCCGCATTAATATTTATACTATCATATAAAATATTTTCAAACTGAGAAACCTCTGGAAAACTTAGTCACGTTGAAGCTTCTTAGTATTATTTGTCCGAATTTTCTCATTTGAACTTTGGAGGGAAGATTGTTACATATTCTGGTCGACAATTTAACGAGGAATCGTTTGAGACCAACGAGGGAACACATGTAACTGACCAATCGTTTTTATTGCAAAACACTTTAAAAACCCCCAAAACTAGTTTTTTATAGGTTTCTCGATGTGCTCTACAATCGAGACAGATCAGAAAAAAGTTTCTGGCTCTGGAAACCTGGTTTCCCAGAAATCCGGTACTCACAAGGACTAGCGACCCGTCTCATGCCGATATTCGGATTCAGCACTATTTTTCACCTATACTCCACTAGATTTCATTAAAAAAACGGTTGGTCAGTTACATAGAGGCTGCCCGTAAAGTCCTTAAAGTTAGAAAATGTTCAACGTTTTCCACCAAAGCTACGTTGACTAATTTGAAAGTTTCCAGCTTCTCATGCCAAATATCCTAAATATTCCAAACATCCCAAATATCCTAAATATTCCAAACATCCCAAATATCCTAAATATCCTATGTATCCTGAATTTCCTATGTGTCTGGGATATTTAGGATATTTGGGATATATAGGATGTTTAGGATATGAAGCATATATAGGATATTTAGGATATTTACAATATGAAGGTTATTTAGGATATCCAGTATAATCAGGGTATTTAGGATATATAGGATACGAAGGATATTTAGGATATGCACGATATTTAGGATACTTATCTGTTTAGAATATTTCGCATATATAGGATATTTGGGATATTTAGGATATTTAAGATATATAGGATATTTAGGATATACAGGATATTTAGGATATACAGGATATTTAGGATATGAAGGATTTATACGATATTTAGGATATTTAGGATATTGGGGGTATTTAGGATGCATAGGATTTGTATGATATCCTGGATATATAGGACATTTAGGTTATTTACGATATCCAGAATATATAGGGTATTTAGGATATAAAGGATATTTAGGATATTTAGGATATTGGGGGTATTTAGGATGCATAGGTTTTGTATGATATCCTGGATATATAGGACATTTAGGTTATTTACGATATCCAGAATATATAGGGTATTCAATATATATAGGATATTCAGTATATTTAGGATGTGAAGGATATTTACGATATGAAGGATATTTAGAATATATAGGATGTTTAGGATATTTAAGATATTTAAGATATTTAAGATATATTTATTTTTCAAAGTTTAAACATTGGAATAATTACTTCTGTCTTTGATCTATCTTATCCTGAAATAGCATTTTCAGAAATTAAGTTGAACGTTAGAGACACACAGCTGAAAAAAATTAAAACTATCTGAAAAGAATTATTCATCTATGAGCTCCATTTTAATGAAAAGATCATTTCGATTGAACTGAAATTGCTACGGAAAAAAAGAATCTACTAGGCTAAAATTGAGTATCAAAAATGCATCATTCTGTATTTTGTAAACGCTACAAACAGCTAAAGTCCAATCGAGCTCAACCTTTCGCTAAATATTCCTCTATGTGGGCTATACCATTGGCCATAGCGCCGATTAGCGCCAGTGAGTCTGCATTGTGCTGGCGATTTTTCAAAAGCCATGGTCTTGGGAGTTCCAGGCCTGGCACTCAGTGGCTATTGGTAGCCTTGAAAACGGATGGACTATAGAGAATCGGTCATGCTGAGACTTGTGGCAATATTTATTTTTAAAAAAAGTTCTAAAAATCCACCACAGAGGGAGTTTTAGGAAAATTTGCGTTTTCCGGCTGTTTTCACCTAATATTAAAAAATTCACTAATCTTCACTCAAAAAATATCAGAACGAGTTCAAAACTTCAGAATGTAGGGCATTTAAGCTATGCTATATCCTATTCATAGGAGATCTTGAACGAAATTTTACAAAGCCCTAAGGTTTTCCAAAAGGATTTCTGGAAAACCTATTAACAAAAATATGCTTTTCGATTGTTTTTCGATCTTATAACCACATTTAGCGGACAATATTAATCATATTCTGAGGTTTTGAGCTTGTTCTGATGTTTTCTGAGAGGATGGTGAATTTCGTAATATTAGACGAAAACAGCCTGAAACCCCTAGTTTTCGTAAAACTTGCTTTTCGGTAGATTTTTAAAATTTTTTCTAAAAGCAAATATTCTCACGAGACTCAGCACGATTGATTATCCATATTCCATCCGTCTTCAAGGCTACCAATAGTCACCTGGCGCCAGTCCTGGGACCTGTAGAAAATCCGACACAACGCCGGAACCGCGAAAAATCAAGGTCTCGCTTTACTCCCGTTTTGAAGAAAACACCCCTGGTTATCTATCAATCCATGAAAAGAAAGTAATACAATCTTGTTAGAAAATGTTTACAGACGGCCTAGTTTTCCAAAGATCTCCTAGTAAACCTGCTTCAGAAAACTCTTCTGAAAATAGTTTTGATTATGAAAACATGGCTCCAAGTCTCATCTTTCGAATGGCGAAAATCGGCGCTCTCTAGTTCTTTTCTATCAAAAGTTATTACTGAATTAATAGCACATGTCCGCCTGCTCTAGCCAAAACTGCCCACTGTGTTTAGGTCGGTCAGTTACCATCGTACAATTATCAATTTATGGTTATTAAGCTCAATTACCTATCCTAATATCAAGATGTCTGTCTCGAAGGGAATATCATTCTCGTTCGGATACCATCCCGTTTACGGTATATGGAACAGTGAAATTCTCATTTTTTTGAAAAACATCACCTGACTGGAACCTCTTACTATGTGAGCCTCTAGTAACAGCTTCTTATCTTCCACATTATGAAAATGGCCTGCATCGTCTACTGACTTGTTAGCACTTTTTTATATTCAAATATGCATTTTTTGTTCTATTTGTGAGTTAAGTTATGATCCAATTGGCTTACAGGTTGAAATAGTCATGCATAAACCAGACACAATTATTGTTGGTTCCAATATTGTTAGTGCGGAAACACTTCAAAAATGGCGAAATACAATGAAGCGTTACCAAGTATTATTCGTCGTGGTTCAAGTATGTCTGGTATCAATATAGAAATGGCTAACATTTTAAATATCAGTCATTATCGAACACTAAGTGTCAATGCACCAACATCATTGAAAAATTAAGTTGTAGTAATGATAAGAGAGAAAATATATTATCGCCTGTTATTGGATGTGGTGCAATCAGAAAGCGTGTTATTCAAAGATTAATTCATGAAGGGCACACGGTTATTGTTTATGATCCATCGTTAGCCAATTGTTCGTCTCGAGTAGAGCCAGAAAATGTTGCTAGATCGAAAGGAATATTCTGTCATGAAGGAACCCATTTTGTTACTTCACCCGAAGAAGCTGTTAAAAATGTTTATTACGTTGCTTTTGCTATTGATGCTGTAAGTGTGGTGACAACCGGTGGCTGGCCGAGACCCAAAAGTTTGGTATGGCAATAAGTCTGGGAAAGTTTTTGCTTGCAAAAAAATGCTCTGTTTAGGACGTTTTTTTTGCTAGTCTTGAGCGAGTTTCAATTGCCATACAACTTTTTATTGGTATGGCAATTCCGCAACTGCTCCACTGTCGGCCCGCCACTGGTGACAACCGGTAGATATTTGACAAAAGAGGTTGTATTAAGTATGAGTCATGGTACACGAATTCTAAAAGTATCAGAATTTCATGTCTTTACTGATAAAGCAAAGTCCTGTTTTTTAAATCGTTCAAAACAAAGTGAGTTATCAATATTATTTGATAGTCATTATCGTGGCGTGAACCAAGTTCGTCGTTCAAAATGTTTTCATCTTTCTAATTCTATTATCGGTGGTATTTGGTCTACGAATTCAAAACCGTCAAAAGCACAAATGCAGGAAATAATGAAATTGATTGTTGATCAGTTATTGAAATTGAAGAACAAATTTACACCATACATGTTGCGAATAGACTAGAAGAAATGTGTTTAAAAACATTTTTATTGTGTACATCTGCCGATAAACCTGCTGCGACTGTTATGTCAGTCGTCACTGACATTCTTTCCTCTTCCTCTTTTCTGTTCTGATGACAACAAAGAATGTTGACTGAGTCAACATTCTTTCTTCATCTGTTTTCATCTCTCATAACCACGAAGAATGTTGACTCAGTTCTGGTTGAGTCAACATTCTTTCTTAATATATATATACAGTGTTTGTTTGTACAGAGGGGAAGTTTTTGGTTTTAACGTTTTATGATTTTATTCTTACGAATAAAGTATGTGCGGGCTAACAGCGACACTTATTCAAAACACCACCGAATCTGAAGACCACCTGGTCTTCTATTTTGTCTCTCAAGTCAAGTTCTAATAATAAAAAAAGCAAGCAAAAAAAGCTTGCAAAGCTAAGCAAAAATGACTAATTTAAAACCCTATCGTCTCAATCAATCGTCCACTGTCCATGTTGAGCAGAATGAGATAACAGTGAAAAAACCAATATACATTGAATATGTTGATAATTGTGAGATTCTTTGAAAAATGAGTCGTGAATTCCTGTTCTTGATAAATCTAATTTCTGAAGCCTCTTAACATGGTAATTGTGGTAAGCTGTCATTTAAATACTCGAGAAAAGAGAAAACTTTTAGAGGTTCATACCAGAGGCGTCTATCCCCACTTAAGCAAATGCGGCATAATGTCCCACTTCCTACTTGTAATCTCAAAAAAAATAGTCTGTTCGATGCAGCATTTCATTGTCTATCGAACGAAGCTATTTTCAATATCTGTTATGGTTGAAGAAATCTTGAAAAAAGCTCAAAATCTTGTTATTTATCAATCATTGTGCACATGAAGTAAGTTTTTTTCTTGTTCTTGTGGTTATATCTTATGTAGTTTTCGCTCTGAATAAAGCATTCAGTATGTCACCGAACATCACGAACGTTTCTAATAAATAGCAGATAGAATTCTACCTGTTGCGAACATCAAGCGATAGATTTCGAGTTATTTTATTGGTTTTCGCTTGATTAATTTCAGCATGTGTAGCATTTACAAACGCTGTTAACATCGTTGATTTTCTTATCATTGTAATTAGTTGCCGACATTTGAACAGTACTTCTCCAACTGTTTCTTCCACACCTACAGTCGACACATCCTGAATAACACCTTCAACCAAATTGTCATTTGTTTCGTCTTCTTTTCCATCCTCCGAACCCAAAGTTTCGTTGTCTGTTTCCATTTTTTTAATGTCGCATTCATTTTAAAATTAAATTTTTATCACTGTTCACGGTTCTGTAAACTACTATGAATTTCAAAACAGTAGATGACTGTTTGTGAATAACATTTGAAGAAAAGTGAGCGAACACCTGTATTTTTACCAGTTTGTAGTCAAAGTCTGACCTGATGAAAAAAGCAAGCTGAAATGATATAGTACATAAGTCTTTCAAACACTAGGTTGCTCCTCAAAAATAATGAAAATCACTCAAGACCTTAAGCAACTATTTAATTTTGTCCGTTTCGCGTTAACCCATTGTTAAGACCTTGAAAATTCATTTCTTAGTCGTTGAGATCAACTCCGAAAAAATCCCTGAAAAACTATGCTGGTACTGCCAAAAAGTTTTCCAGTTACCCTCGTCATCACTCAGGTCGTCCTCAGGATTATCACTACCATTAAATGAAATTTTCTCTAATGTTTGACTAAATCTTTCTTTGTCAGTCTCCATTTCATCTTCACTTAGCATTTCATCTGAGTTGCGACCACGATTGTGTACTTTAACCCGTGTAGATTATGTTATTAGACAAATCAGAATTTTTGACGCTACACAAGTAACTTACTGACAGACACAACCTTGCTCTACGGCACGCTATTAGCTTGCCGTAGCTGGTTGTGTTCAATAATAAACGAAATCATCGCATATCAACTATAGTCCACATTTCAATGTATGATCAAAACTAAAGAACAAATTTTTTTCTTGTTTTCACAGATATACAACAGATTAAATTTTAAACATAATTCAACAGATACAAACATCGTTCAATAAAAGCACACGAACAGTGGGCTTCTTTGTCGATTTCGAAAAAGCTTTTGACAAAATTTGGCATAATGCCTCTTTGTAAATAATATCAGAAACAATACCCTACTCATTTTGGCAATATGTTGAAATCTTACTTAATAAGCAGATTATTGAAAGAAGTTTTCTAGAAATCTTTGTTACATACCATTTAAAATCCTTCTCATTGTCTTTAGACTAATATGAAAATTTTTCTTTTCCTACTATTAGATAGAGCAGTGAATTGTGTACCAAATACAATGTTGTTTTATTCAAACGAAGTGCAGGCCTTAGGTCTAAGCAACAACTCAGAAATTATAGTATTTTAGAGCTAATGTTACCAATTTTAAAATGCGAGCATGCTTTTTCCATGCAAGAAAAAAGTTTTTGACTGCGTTTGGACAAGATGAAGAAAGAAAGCAAAAGACAAAATTGGGAGTAACATAACAAATTTTGAGAGTCAGAACGTTATTTTTGTTAGGAATAGTTCTACTCTCAAAGATATGATGTGTTAACTGAAAAATATATGTTGTGGAGAAAGTACAGAATTATCGAATCTGTAGAATCGCTAAAAATTCTGCGAATCTATAGAATAGCTAGCGATTCTATAGATTCGCCAGTGATTCTATAGATTCCCTAATAAGTACAGAGAAAGTACAGAATGGGGTTTTGAAGTTCACTAGCGAATGTACAGAATTCTCAAATACTATATTTTAGACTTTTTTTCCTCCAGAAAAAGGACAGATCTCTTAAATATGGTCATTTCGAGCTCTTTCACGACATTTTGCACTAATGATGTAGTTTTGAATATACAGGATTCATCCATCAACTACGTCCTTGGAATTGTGTCACTTTATTCTTTCAAATAAGACTGTATCACACATAAAATATTCGTGTACAAAAATCAGTCATATAATCATAAATTCTTTATAAAAAGCAGAAGACAAAGCTAAAGCCCAGCAGAATGATCGTCATAGAAAACAGTAAAAACATGCAAGTTAAAAATCGCAGAAAGTATTGAGAATTACGAGTTCACTGTGAATCAATCGTTTTGTTTATTCGTACATCGTTTATTTTTTCTATGACATCGAGAGTTACACAACACCCCCGCCTTTTTACATCTACATCGATTTGTGAAACAATCGGCATTGCAACTACAGTGAACGATACCTTGGCCACCAACCAAAGATTCGTTTGCTACTATCGAGCGAAGAGGTAATTGAGTTTTATTGATATCGTCGATTGTTAAAGTCGTTTCACATTTTTCCAAATCTTGTCGA
>CAJNOQ010000823.1:0-40485 GCA_905250885.1 Didymodactylos carnosus
ATTGTACCATCGAACAATAAAATCATATTGAAAAAGGGTTTGTCATCTACATATGGCAAGCCGTAGACGGAGTGAAATTGTGTCATGTTTGTAATAACACTCATCACATATTATCAAAACGAAATCCGAAGAACGACCTATCATAGATCCAAATTTCTTGCCGCATTAATATCTCTCGATGGGATATAGTCGAGAGATATTAATGGGAATAGTCGAAGTATTAAAAGTATAAAATTGTTATAGAAATTATGTTTAACGAATTTGTTTATTCAAACTTATGAAAATCTTCATGTTTGCCACAACCTTATATACTAGAGGATTAAAATGACGGTGAAATTGAATAAAGAATGATGGTTAAACAACTAACAAGGCATAGTCAGTATTAGTCACTGATGTTAGCCCAATTTTTTCGCTTTGTAGCCGATATTAACATTACTTATTTGCTATGACTCTATTGTATGAAAGAAAAAACAGAGAAAGGACGACAGGTACGGAATGGCAATTCCGATCAGACGGATCATAGTTAATGTAAAATGATAACATGCAATTCAGACGAATTTAATGCCTCTCAGTCACATTCTACACAAATACGAAAACAAAAAAAGTTTGTTGTTGTCCATCTGTTTTTTCCTATAAATTAATCGTTTTCAGAGTGTAAAAGTCATGCAGATGACTTGAACGCATAAACTCTTTAAAATGAGACAATTATACTTGATAATATTCGGAGTTATTTCCATTTCTTCAATGATGGTTCGAAGTTTACCACAATCCAGTGTACCACAATCCAAGGTACCACAATCCAATGTATCACAATCCAGTGTACCACAATCCAGTGTACCACAATCCAAGGTACCACAATCCAATGTATCACAATCCAGTGTACCACAATCCAGTTTATCAAAATCCTCCAAGAGTCGACAATTCAGTAAGTACAACAGAGAGAATTATTTCACAAAACATCAGGCTAGATAGCTTTAAACAAAAAACGGGAATGGATTGAGGTGAATTTTTTTTGTCAAACAGTAGAGAGGCATATATGATAACATGGTATTATCAAGAAGAGAATGGATTAGCTTCTAAGCTGACTTTTACTACAGAAGTGTAGTTTGTGAAATATAGATATTAAACTTAATACTTGGTAGGAGAGCCGATGTCTGTACAAACATAAAATTCTGCTTATAGTTGCTTAAGAATGGGCTCACCTATTATTGTGCGAGTAATATTCTTTGCTATTATGCATTTTACAATTTTTTGTATAGATGGGACAATACCAGATTCAAAATTTCGTAATTTAGCTCAGTTTTCACTTATGATTAAACAAGTAATGGGAAATTTTGGGCTGGGTTACAATCGTTACGGATGCTGGTTTGTGAATTAGTCTATGAATCTTGTTTGTATTCTAGTAATATGAAAATTTTATTTTTCTAGGTGTGGTTGGGGTGGTGAGGGTAAAGCAGTTGATGCTACTGATCGTTGTTGTGAAGTGCATGACAATTGTTATGGTACAGCTGCGCAAAACAGCCGATTTGGTTTGTTTAATTTGTTTTCATGTGAACCAAAACTGGCCACCTATAAATGGCTATATGATGGGGATTTCGTCCAATGTTTAGATCCTATCAAAACATGCCACTATGATTCCTGCATGTGTGACAAAACTGTTGTTGAATGTTGGAAAAGGAATATGGATACATACAATACAAAATGGAAAGGTAAATGTTCAGCAACATAATTCAGTTGCATCAGAGTTCGAAAAAGGATTTTTTATGATAAAACTTTCACTTTTCCACTCTTGATTGGTCCTTTATCCAAGTTTGTTAAATTTTCTGTCATCTAGTAAATTTTTTTTAAAATTACGTGATTGTAAGAGTGTAATTAGTAATAAATTTAATCATTAGTTGAATTGATATGAAACGTTTAATCACTTTATCACTTTTAGGTACTAGAAAATGATACCTATAAGGGAACAGAGGCAACTGAAGGAATTTACTACCTGACTTGCTATTTATACTTTTCCTTTCCAGATAGAGATTATAACAAGACCAAAGCATTGTCTGCTCGCATTAATATATTTGATTGCAATATGTTTTCGAAGAAAAGTCGAAGGCTTACAATTTATTAACAAAATAATAAATTGCGCCGTTTCTAGAATAAACGGCTGACCCCCACTTTTTTCCGAATAAATGGCTATACAGTTACAATCAGCGTTGTCTAGCATAAATGGCATAGCCATTTATTACTCTCCAGCATAAACGGCTCTTTCTCTTTCATAATTTGTCTATCCGGGGCGGTTGTCTAGCATGCCATTTATTAACCTCTAGCATAAATGGCATAGCCATTTATTACTCTCCAGTATAAACGGCTCTTTCTCTTTCATAATTGGTCAATCCGGGATAAATTAGGGGTCGAAGCGTTTCATTGTCTTAAATATATCTTTTGAATATTTTTACACTGTTTTAATAAAATACGAAATTACAGTATCTCCCCTTTCAATAATCTCTTTTTTAGCATCCGCTCAGCATGAGTACTTCGCTTCTTGAATTCTTGGATCATGAGGGATGCGGTCACTAGTTTATGAACTTTTCGCACAAAAACAGTTTGTCGAAAAGTATTTTGCCGAAGAAGCATTTTACCGAAACATGATTTTATCGAAAAGGCCCAGCTATAGCTTACGCAAACAGAAGACGAGAAATTACAAAGAATGACTAAAAAATTACTATTCTTGTACAAGTCTCTCTCTAATATCAAACCGCATGACTTAATCTGTCCTTAAATGTTGAGAGATATAAAATAGCCTTTGTTTCTGTAAATATTTTAAATATGTGTTTTATTTCGCTTGAGGTACTTCTATTTTCGTACGAACAAGTACATCTTCATTCTATTCCTTGTGAGAGAGTGAGAGATAAAATCAATAGCTAGATCTCGAAAGAGGATAAAAGAAAAAAGAAAAAGAAAAGAAAAATAGACCAGCAACAATACAGAAATAAGTTGAAGCAGTCACACTACAATCTAAAATACACACGTTATATATAAGAATTTTAACTACAGTTTTATTTTTATATATTTTATATACATATTTTATTAAGTTCACTGAAGTACATCTCAATTTAAAAGAGGTCGAAACGTTTCATTGTCTTAAATATATCTTCTAAATATTTTTAAACTGTTTTAATAAAATACGAAATTACAGTATCTCCCCTTTCAATAATCTCTTTTTCATCATCCACTCAACATTGGTACTTCGCTTCTCGAATTCTCGGAAACATCGAGGGGAAAGCGGTCACTAGTTTATGAACTTTTCGCACAAAAACAGTTTGTCCAAAAGCATTTTGCCGAAACATGATTTTATCGAAAAGGCCCAACTATAGCTTACGCGAAAAGACGAGAAATTACAAAGAATGACTAAAAAATTACTATCCTTGCACAAGTCTCTCTCTAATATCAAACCGCCTGACTTAATCTGTTCTTAAATGTTGAGAGATATAAAATAGCCTTTGTTTCTGTAATGCTGAACAGTAATAAATGGCTATGCCATTTATGCTACAGGTTAGTAAATGGCAGAGCCATTTATGCTGGACAACCTTCCCGGATACACAAATTATGAAAGAGAAAGAGCCGTTTATACTGGAGAGTAATAAATGGCTGTGCCATTTATGCTACAGGTTAAGAAATGGCACAGCCATTTATGGTAGGAAATCGCCATTTATGTTGAAGAGTCTGTCCTAGAACACATTTTTTCTTTCCACGATAGGGAGCTATTTACTCTAGAAATACTGTGGGTAAGCCATTTATTCTAGAAACGGCGCAATTTATTTATCTAGTAATAAATTGTAACTGCTGGAAAAGTCCGAGTAAAACATAATGCAATCGTCGATAACAAAACGGTGACAGGAAAAATGTCGTACCGGTGCAACATAGGATGCTGTCCGCACTGGTAGTGTCGGAGTTTTTCAGTACTATACTAGGATTTTCCTGTAGGAGAGCCGATCATGTTTCTCATAAGAATCATATAAGAATAACTTACGAGTTTTGCTGAGTCTTACCAATTTCTTATGAATTCTAGTGAGACTCTTATAAGATTGAGCAGAATTCTTGTCACTTTTGTGGAAGATCTTGTATAAGAATTGAGTAAGATTCTTATAACATTTCACAAATCTTTTTTGTCTAGGGCGGTCCTCGTTATGATTTCAAACGAATGATTAAACACAAAAACTTTCCCGTGATGTTTTTCTCTTTTGTAACTGTAAGTGAAAGTTGTAAAGTGTATCGCATACACATGTGATAACGTTTCACACTCAATTTTTATAATAAAAAGATTCATTTCAAATCTCTGTAAGAGAATATCGATGAAGAATATATTTAAAAAACTTCACTTGTTTTCAGCTAGCAAACATGTGTGGTTATAAAACCCGTTTTGGAGACAACATTTTGCGCTGCCCATCGAGAGATATTAATGCGGCAAGAAATTTGGATCTTTGATAGGTCGTTCTTCAGATTTCGTTTTGATAATATGTGATGAGTGTTATTACAAACATGACACAATTTCACTCCGTCTACGGCTTGCCATATGTAGATGACAAACCCTTTTTCAATATGATTTTATTGTTCGATGGTACAATGGCTTTACATTTTATTGCAGAGTGTGTGTACAAAGGAGGAATGAATACTATATAAAATTTCAAAACTCATTGTTAACAACGGGAAAAATAACAGAAACTACACGTCTGAACTGTGAAAGAAAACTGTTTCGATAGGCTGATTTGTTTTAACAACATTATCACATACTGACTATGCCTTGTTATTTGTTTAACTATCATTCTTTTTTACCGTCATTTTAACCGTCTACTATATAAGGGTGTGACAAACATGAAGATTTTCATAAGTTTGAATAAACAAATTCGTTAAACATCATTTCTACAACAATTTTATACTTTTAATACTTCGACTATTCTTCAGTAAGTATTTCTATACGAATGCTTATCCATCGTGAATAATTCACAGTGTATTCTAATTTTAGACATGCGTGTATTGTTGGTCTTTCTGTTACTTATTGTATCCGTCTTGGGTAAAATTGATCAATCAACAGTAGATAAAGATATCGCCGATTTTGATAAATCTACGAAAACGTGGTTGTCAATGGTACCAGATTGGTATTTTAAAATTCTCGATTTAATGTGCAAAGCAGGCACTTGTTGTCCGGAGAAGATTGGAAAATTAACACTGGGTCAAGATGGCTTTTTCAAATTGTGTCTTGATGTTCATCTAAGCTCTCCCGTGACAGCCGAAGCTGAAGAGCAATGCCCATCGTTACGTGAAATAAAAACTTATTACAATAGTCAAGGTGCTGATCGTTTTCACAAACAATTGTCATCATTCAATCGTGTACATGATGTTATGCTGCGGTCAAGAGCAAAAGAAACGGCTAAATTTCAACAGGATTTGGGAAAACTGTATTGTACCGAAAACGAACTTGATCAAGACATGTGCGTAATGGTCGATAGAGAAAAATTCAAATTACCATGTGTCAAAGCAATCATTCGAGGTTTAGCAACATCTGATGATATGAAATATGAAAAGTTTATTCAAATTATGAAAGATGGAAATAATAAAATAATCGAAGGTTTGAAGGAATTCAAAAATATTCAGTAAAAAGTCTTGTTAATAATTTTCTCTCTAAAAAATAATTTTCATAAATAAATATCAGTGAAATGTCAGCGGTGGTACCAACACTGTTTGGAGCATTTACAGGCTGTTTTCGAAAAAATGGGAAAGTCTATTATAAATACAGAACGGGTGAGTTTTTTATGCCCACCCTGTATAAGCATACACACTGTTAGAATGTTGTATTTATAATTCTTTTAATCTTCTGTTTTTCTGTTCCCTTTGGGTAGTAAAGAATTTAAAAAGTTATTACTATTATCTGTAAAGAAGCAGAAAACCAACTGTCATCTTATTTCAAAGAAAGACAAAAGAACGAGAGAGAAACAGCTGGGTTGGATACTTTTTGAATTTTCATGAATTTAACTGCATTTTGAATGACTTAGACTGATTTCAAATCGGTTAAATTCAGTTTAGTAACTAATGTGTCTGAAGAACTATAGATAGTGCAGAAAGACGATGACTATAGTTATTTATTAATCCTGACGAAGACAAAGTGATAAAAAAGAATGGTTCTCTATTTTTTACTCATCTGCTCTCGTATTTTTAGTCCTTGGAAAGCTCTCTCTGACTCTAGTTCAATTTAAGTAAAGTTCCTTGACGTTTGGGAATTTAAGTGAATTTGTCTTCCATTGTGAATTCCAGCAATCGGTGGGAAATAGGTAGAGGATGATGGTTCAGGCAGGACTGAATGCTCTTTCTGTGGCAATAATCAAAGATCCCCGACTTGACAGAGACTCGACTTGCTGTTGAGAATCTCTTCCCTATGGTTTTCTTCCAGCAAATCAAGTAATAGCAAGAAAAACCAAGTATGAGGACTAAGTCGATCGAGAAATTCATTCAAATGACCTAAATCTGTTAAATTTAGAACAGCTTTGTCGTGTCACCACAATCAAAAGAGCAGATATCGCTTGCTTCTTTCCTTTCTTCTCTCAGTATTTACCGTGGTAAAGCTTACGAATGGTAGGTAACAGATTGAGAAGAAGAACAAAAACAGAGAGGTGACTTTTCGTTTGTTTTCAAAAAAGAGCTAGTAATGATTTAACGGTCAAGCAATTAGGGATGTAACAATACCAATACGGTTTTGGTATTGGTATTGGTGGTATTGGTATTGGAAGTATTGGTATTGTTACAACCCTACAAGCAATATTGTTGCTACGGATTCCGTCGATTTTTGTGCAGGCATTTTCCTCAATCTTAAATATACTGCAAAAGAATCGCATTCAATAATTACCCATTCAAAATAAATTTGAATTTGATACGTTAAAAATACACTTCGACTACACTAGTGACTTGAATGAATGCAGTATGTATGCACTTATTCCAATCGCTAGTGTAGTCGAAGTGTATTTTTAACGTATGAAGCTCAAAGTTATTTTGAACGGCTAAGTTTTGAAAGCGATTTTGCAATATATTTAAGATTGGGAAAACACCTGCAAAAGATCGACATGAAAATGCGAAAGCAAGCGTTTTTTTTCGGCCACTGCGGTCAGATCATAAGGATAGAATATGACTCTGTCGCCTTTAAAATTCGCCAGAAATTTCCCAAAATTCGGCAAATTTGGCAAATTTTTGGCATATGTACCAAATTTGGCTCCCAATTTGACAAATCTGCCAAATGCCAGCCAGCTTTGCGAAAAATTTACCAGATAATTTGCCAAATATTACCTTATTTACCAAATGCCAAATTTGTCTAATATTTGAAAGGTTCATGCTTTATAGAACTTTTCTAAGTGACTCTTCATAATCTCGAGGAGAGCGGTAAGGGTGAGGGGTAGCCTACGGGAGGAGCCATGGGGGTGATGAGCGGGTCTATCCGTAAAGGTTGCGGATGGTTGCGAAATTTTACTACAGATTTTTTGGAAAACAACGAATCTGAATTTTTTGCAATTTTTGGTAAAAAAATTCTCAAAATTCCGAGATGAGATGTTCACAGTTATTCGAAACTCCCTGTTCGTAGCTGTGTCAATATTTTTCATTTCCATTAAATGAAATAAAATTCTACTATAGAAGTCGAATAGCGAAAAAAGAATCTTCAGTCCAACAACATCAGTGTTTACTCTACGGTTTTTCAAACTTTTACAAGGTTTAAAAGTTGCTTTTTCGGGGAAATTTGGCAAATCCGTTAGAAATTAGAAACTGGAATAACCATGTACATAATCCTTGATGTAATGCATAAAATATGTGATTTCTGCTCAGTTTTAATAAAGTAGTATTTGCCTTATAACTCTTGGTTGAAATGGACTTCATTGTAGATCATGAGAAAGAGCGCACTCAGTTGTACTCCAAAAACTTACTCAATCGTGTTAACATATTGTGAATGAGACAGAAAAAAAGACAAAACTGTTCAGGAAAGCCAAGGAAAATCACTTTAGAAAGTTGGACATGTTGGAGCTTCTCAGTATTCTTTGTATAATTTTTCTTCTTTATGTTTTACAACAAAAGTTTTGACATATTCTTGTAAAGAATTGAATGATGAATCTTCAAAAGGGAAATTTAAGTCCGAACAATGGAAACTGAAAGAGATATTGAGACAACACTGAGACCGCCATTTATTCAAAAATTTCGAAAAAAGTGTCTTTTATAGTATTTAAGTTACTGCTTCAAGGTGTCTTATTCATTCTGTTCGAGCAACCTCTTATTCGAAAAGAATGCAAAACTGAATAAAAGTTGATGTTTAACTCAAAACATTACCTACACTGTAAATTTTTTTGAAATTCTATTTTATAGAAAATCGACTTTGAAAAAGCTAAAGCATTCTCAAACTTTTATTATTCATCCGTCGAATTTCAAACTTTTAGAAAATGTTTGATCTTCTAAATAACAGAAATTCAATTTGATTTCCTACAGAAAATCGAAACTTGAATATCAACAGTTTATTTTCAAGAAAGTAGAAATTCGTCTACGAATTTGTATGGACTTTCCTAGAATATCGTTTATGATACTCTATAAGTTATTTTCTAGTTTACAGTGTAGATAAAACGTAGATCCTGCTTGTAGGAAAAGGAATAAGTGTATTTATTTATAAGAAAACTTTCAACTTTTTCGGTTTCCAAAAACCTTTTAAGAGACTCTAAAATATGGAACGTATTTCTACTGGATTCTGTGATGGTTTTTAGCTATGAAAGCATTTATTCATCGAATTTGGATAAAAACTGGAAACTTGGAAAAAATACTTGTCCGTTTTTGGGAAAAAGATGTGTTTTCTAGAAAAAATGGAATTTCTCAGCAACGAAGCAAAGTATCAAAAGAGTGATATATACTTTTGTTGCTGAAGATTCCACTTAGCTTTGAGAAAAGTTTCTTGAATTCTTTGACTTGACTGAACGGACTTGACAAGGTCTGATTTGCCCAACTCTGTCTTTTCCTGTTATTTGTTAGTTAACTGCTATTTTTAGTAGTAAAAAAGGCTAGCAAGAAAGCGTCTAATTTTTTCATGGTCTACTCGATTATTGACTGTTTAATTTTCATGAAAGCTAATGAGCGTTTAAAGCGTGGCAACATAAAATCTTGATGGAAAAATACAATATCATTCTTTATAGACCCCCTGAAATATCATCGCGTTTGAAAGGTTTTATTGGTTTAAAACAATTAGATACTTCTATGAGTATTTTAGAATAAAAATAAATCCTTAAAAATTCATAACAATGCTGCTGAACTTTCCGGTAGTTACCTGTTAAGAAGATATATTACACATCTTAAGGCATGTTTTTCCACTCCATCGAAAATGGCTGTTAAAATAGTCAAACTTGATCTGTACTTTTTATTACATATTCTGAATCTATGAGAGAAACTGCACCTTGAAAAAAATTTTGATCGAGGTTGAACGTAAAGTTAAGGAGTTATACGCATTTCAAAGCCTACTTCTGTCGAAAAACTGTGTAAAAGCCACTTCTTCATTGTTTTACCTATAACTCGGTCATTTGTTATCCGACATTTTTGAACGACGTCTCACTAGAAAGAACATCTAAAAGTGAATCATAAAATGCCTGTTTCGAATTTTTTTGTCACAAGCCGGGCTTCTTAGAAAACCGTTCAATGTTGCATAATTTCCGCGTATTTATGTAGGCATACTTCCTCTTTTCTATGAAGGATGACTCTCTCTGTCACGAATGAGAGATTTTCATCTCTTCTATTAAAAAGATTTTAAGAAATTGTTGTTGTCATCACCATACCTCAAGGGGGAGAAAACTGATTTGAGTCAATCCAAATCAATTCAAATCTTCAAAATCCTCAAATCAGCTTTCTCCCTCTTGCCATGCCTACATTATGGCACCAAGGTCGAAGTTTCTTTCATTCAAATAGAGAAATTACGTTCAAGTGTCACTCCGATAATTCACATTATACGGAGGGTTCACATTCAACAAATTCTGGCAGAGAATGTCTACTTATGCCATAGAGGGCACCCCTCCTCCTTGTCGTGTCGTTCGACTATAAGCTTATGACATCTCTGTTGCTCTTTGTGAAATGTTTCTGCTCGGCACAAAAATGTTCCATCTTATGATATTGAACATTTCTGTCAGCATGTCTTCCTCCCTCACTGACAAATCATTTGAACAAATATCCCAGGAAACCACCTGATGAGGCCCTTAAGCAAGGGCAAAACGTGTCGTGGAATGCTTCTCAAAAGGAAAAGCAAGAAAAAATTATTTGTTCTTTAAAACAGACTTTTTCAAGAAGCTATTGATCGATAATAAATAAGTCAGAAATAAAAAGCGACCAGTTAGAGCTCAGCGACTTACCAGCACACATCATCACACCCTCACCCAACATTAATCCCGAGCGCCAAAAATTGAAGGCTTGGTGTATTCGTTGGTGAGTGAGGAAGACATACTGACAAAAATGTTCAGTGTCATAAGATGCGACATTTTTGTGCCGAGTAGAAACATTTGACAAAGAAAAACCTGTCTTAAGGGTTCGTCCCCCTCTTTTTTGACCCTCTTGTAAACCGGGGATGCCGATGTCGCATCGAGGTGAATTTTATGACCGAGATAGAACATCGAAAAAGAAAATCGGTGTATTTTTGTACAGAGTTCAGCTAGATTACTAGATTTTTACTCGATTGCAACTACTGTGTAACGACAATGGAAATCGAGTAATCGGGCGATTACTAGATTTTTTCTAGTTGCAACTATCGATTTATCGCCCGATAATCGATCGATTTAAGTATTACTAGATGCACCTGCAGACGCATCTAGTTAAAAGTCCCTTTTCCAACTAGTAATCTAGATGGCAACTAGTCGTAGATCGCCCGATTACAGACGAAATGTATCTAGATTTATCGCATAGGTGATATTTGCTTGGGACGTTGGAAAATGCAATAGGCAAGGTGTTCAGAGCTGAAGTTTCGTTTTCTGAGAAAAAAATTTCATTTCTTCATATTATAAAACAAAGAACTCTCCAAACCATAAATGAGTGCTTAGCTTCTGAGCTGCAGTTGATGTCAACATCAGAGAAAATGATGACCGTGTAAACACACGCGATTCTTTTGCTTTTCTTTTTCTTAGAGAGTGCTGAGTCAACTCCTCAAGCAAACCATCGAAGCGTGCCCCTATCCCATGTTTTTGTAGTTATTGCCAAAAAAAGAACAGCCATATGCGCTTATTTCTAAGCAATAATACTTTCATAAAAATCTTCTTCCAAATAACAAAATGCCACAAAACAAGAGAAATGCACTTGCAACGTTATTCTTAGTTGCCTGGAAACTTGGCGCGGGCATATTAATTGTTTTGGGAGGCATTCAATTACATGCAATAAATCATTACACCCTAGAACTCTGTTCAGTTCAGTCGGCCACCGTTATAAACAGTAGGTCTACGTTTAAACTACCATTTATAGCTGTTTGGATTGTTACAGTTATTGCTGTTCAGAATAATTCCTATAATCCGAATAGTATCAACAGAACAATAATATTTTATGATAATACAGCTGCCAATTCAGATACATATTCGTGGCAGAGAGTGAATACATATCAAGTACGTAGTATTTCTAGAGTGAATTACTGCCTTTAAAATTGCATTTTCACTATTAGGTCAATCATACATATCCATGTTATATATATCTACCAATCTTAGCTAATTACACCACACAAATTCAATGGAAAAGACGCTCTAGATCGAAAGCAATTGGTTTCATAGTTGGTGGAATATTCCTTTTAATTTTTGGACTTTGTATTAGTTGTTGTTGTTATTGTTATATGTCAAGTTGCAATGGTGATGACAGTGATCAAAGAGGAGATTCTTCTAATAATCAACATACTAGATTATCAGAGACGCCAATGACAGTGAGATCAACTCGACCAACTGAAAGAGTTGTCGAGCCACCGCCGCCACCTCCATTTTCATCAGAAATGCCACCACCAAGATATAGTCAAGTTGTCTCACTTAGGACTGTCACATTAACGTTACGTTAGAATTAACGTTAACGTACTTTACGTTTACGTTAAAATTAACGTTAACGTACTTTACGTTTACGTTAAAATTAACGTTAACGTACTTTACGTTTACGTTAGAATTAACGTTAACGTAAAATACGTTAACGTTAAACGAAAATTAACGTTAATTAACGTTAAATCTGACAGCCCTATATGTGACTAAAGCTAGGACTGTCACATTAACTTTACGTTAAAATTAAGGTCAACGTACTTTACGTTTACGTTAAAATTAACGTTAACGTAGTTTACGTTTACGTTAAAATTAACGTTAACGTAGTTTACGTTTACGTTAAAATTAACGTTAACGTATTTTACGTTAACGTTAAACGAAAATTAACGTTAATTAACGTTAAATCTGACAGCCCTAGTCTCACTTCCAACTTCAAATTCAGATAGATTGTAACCTCATGAGAGATCTTTTTAACTCGTATCACAAACTGAATTAGTCTTTTTTTGAAGCGTACTGCTCTATCTTTTTTTCTTTTACATCCTATGTTCTCGAAATTGCTTCGGTTTGGATGATTAATCGCGACTTCGACAATAAATCGCCGATTAATGGCGATTAATTGGTAATTTTTCCAGAAACCACGATTTATCACCATTATCAAAAATATCGCCAGTTAATCGCAATTAATCGGGGATTTTGTTATATTGACGTTAAATTACGGCTAAATCAGTTATTTACTTAACTTAATATTTTTCAACTCAGAGAAAGAGAAAATAGCTATTATGAGGGATTTGTTGAGCTCAGACCAATTTAATAATAGGTGTCGTATGCTATAGCATAGAAGTTTCAGCCTCGAGGCTGAAACTTATACGATCATATTTTACTGGCTGATAAGTCAGCAAAAAAATCGCCAAACTGGTCGATTTTATCGCGATAAAGCGCACAATTAATCGGTCCGTAAATCGCGATAAAATCCTCGATTTTTTCGCGATTTTCATCACATGGAATATCATGCATGTCCGCTTTTTTTTGTCTGCTGGAACTTCTTCGAGTACTGAACGGTTTGTCCAGACGAGACTCTGTTACATTTTTGACACTTTTCTCTGCTTTTGCATACAATCTACAGTGCATACATTTTGCATTTTTCTCTGAAACTTAGCTTAGTTAGACCTTATTCTTCCACAGTCTTTTGTTTTCCAAAGGTTTTGTAGAGACCGAATCTGTAAGAAAATGCTTCAAAAAACAGTTTTTGAACGTTTCTTCGACACCGTAAGAGAGTAGTCCTTACCTATTATATTTCGAACTTGTCAGTCGTATGATACAACTCGTCTCTACCCATGTCGTTAAAATCGAGCCATTCTGGACGATTACTTGCAATTTGCAATAAAATCGCAAATTAATCGCAATTTTGACTATTAACATCCATAAATTGCGATATATCGACGATTTTTAACAACTGGTGTTTAATCCGCTTGCATGGAACATCGCCGATATATCGCGATTCTTAAAAACACCAAAATTATAATTAATTAGCGATCATGTTGATTTTTCATTTTTTTTAATAATGGTCGATTAATCGTGAATCGTAATTAATTGTTGATTTTAAGCGATTATATAGTTTTCTGTTATTCACCGGTTTATTCTGCAGTAGAATAAGTATATAAGAAACACGATTTCAACGAGAAATGTTCTTCTATTCAGATTATCCTTTTAGTTTAGTTTAAAACGGAGTTACCAAGAGTGTTCTCTGTAGTTTCCTCAGAGCTGACTCATTGTTTTGGTTTAAGTCAGGTTTGTACCGAGAAGCCTAGTTAACTGTTAAATCAAAAACTCACCGAATAACTGCTATTAATCAGTGAAATCGCTAGAAACTAGCCGATCTATTGACGCTTAGGCGCACGATTAAGCGGTCGATGAATCGTTAAAAAATTGTTGATTTATGGTTGATTTTAACTACATGGGCAAGCAAGTTTTTCTTTTTCTTGGTGTCACATCTCTTTTGTCTGCAAAAGAATCAAAGTGACTGTTGATAACAAATGAAACGATGGTACTTAGATCTAAATTATCCAAGTTGTGCCTTCATTAAATCTTCTATGGGAGAAACGTAACTCTTGCAGTCATGTCAGGGAGTTTCAGAAAGTAACTTGAAGTCTCAGATCTATTTGTGTAATCACTAAATTTTGGCTGGAAAGTGATTTATCAATTAGGGATCTTCCCTCATTAGTGTATCCAATTTGTACTATATATTCATAGATAGTTCCGATAATATTTATATTACTGATTCTGATAACAGTGAATAATGAAATATTCTCTCAATGTTACTGTAGACAACAGATAATTAACGACGATACTAGAGTAAAGCTTCAAATCAGCTAAGTTCAACAGAAAAAATGTATATCGATCAAGTTCAGTCATAGTCTGAATTTAATAAACCAAACCAAAGATAATCTGAATAGATCAGAGGCATCATATTTAATGGGTAAGCCATTATTCATATTCGAAAGTCGCCAAAACTTTTCAGACAAAAGGAAAGATTTTCCTCGATTTCTGGAACCAATTTTTAAACAATACAAATGATGCAGTATCGGAAATCAATTATGGGCATGCGTGACGAAGCTTTTCGGATCGCGGTTCCAGGTTAGAAGATTTTTAGCGCTAGAAAACGCTTTTTCAAAAAAACAATCTTAATTTTTCGGAAAAATTTGCCGTTTTTCTGTAGGACAGAAAAACGATCTTTAAAGTTTCATTCTTAAAGTTGAGTCTGAAATAAAATATTTATTTTTCTTTCAAACAAAATTTATCTGTGAACTATTGCCGATCTGAAACGAGAATGGTATGTTCATATGTTCTTTCTTTCTCTTCTGTTCTTGTAAGGTGCAGAACTTTATTTTCCGCTTTTTTGGCATAGTTGGATAGAGCACATCGAGTTGCATAGAAAAAGCTTAATCCCACAATTTTGGAACACGTTTTTCAGTTAAAATAATTTTAAATATTGGAAAAATATGTGAAAATAAGCAAAATTTTGAATAAAACTCAACATTCAACCATTCATTCTATTTTTAAAATTCCAAAACAATTTTTCTTACTCTTCGTCAAAAACTGGGTCTAGAAAACGGATTTTGGAAATTTTAAAACTCAAATTGACTCCGATAACAGTTGAAGATGAGCAGGATGATAAAAGGTCACCTGGCTAAGTTTTTCGTTTTTTTCAAAAATCCACAACCAAAATTTTCACTCAGACTCCAAATATTCCTCAAAACACTGAGATCCATGTCATTCGATCTAGTTTTTGATCCTGATTTAGAATATGACCTTGTTTTTCTCAAAATGTTGAATTTTGACAGAACAAGTTCGGACAACACAAAGAAAAACATTGCGTTTTTCAAGTTGTTCCCCCCTAATGTCCACGCTTATGAACATTCTATATTCTAGCACCTAGAAAAAGTTCATTTTATTTTAAGTATGAAATGGGCATAGTGAGCACTCGAAAGCTCCCCTGTATTAATCACCTTTCTTGGATATTCGAAAAAATCCCTTTTATTATTTTATGTGTTATACTTTTACATTCTCATTTTTTTCTTTCTAGTCGTTCACTTTCTTATTGTATGTATATCGCGTGCATGTATTCTGTGTATATGTTTTTATCTAACCGCGCTATATCCAAAGCAAATATCAACCAACTATGGGAAAAATCTAGATACATTTCGTCTGTAATCGGGCGATTCACGACTAGTTGTCATTCTAGATTACTGGTTGGAAAAGGGACTTTTAAATAGATGCGCTTGCATGTATTCTAGCGGTAGTTAAATCCATCGATTATCGGGCGATAAATTGATAGCTGCAACTAGGAGAAATCTACCAATCGCCTGATTACTAGATTTCCCCTGTCGTTTCAAAATAGTTGCAATCGAGCAAAAATCTAGTAATCTAGATGAATTGGGCGATACTAGATTTCTTTTATAATTGGCGTGTCAATCTTTCTCTTTCTTTAACTATACATCAGTGTACATTAGCAAACTTTTCAAAATGATCTCATGGGTTCTTCCTCTTTCTTTTTATTGTGTTCATATGTCTTTTATCCAATATTTTTTTTCTTCTTCTCTTCATTGCATAGTACAATAAAATAAAGCTTATACCAAATTCTAAAAGTGATACTTTAATCATTTCTAATACACCATCACATCATGCTGCTTCCTCTCATTCTCTTTGCCCTTGTTCGACACTTTCGAAACGAATTAATATATCCGGAACTATTTTACAAAACAAATAACAAGAAATTCTCTATAGATTTTATGGAGTAGAATTGCATATATTTTTCAGTCATTTCCTATGAGCATGTTTACACTTTTGTACCGTATCGCATTCGATCACGCCCGTCGATTCATTTAAATCATTGACACATGGCGAATTGTTTACTTTACTTTACGAGCGAAACATAAGCAGTCGTACACTTTTGAAAAGCTGGACTTCTCTGGATAAGATCGAAGATTACAAAATATACACGTACCGCCAGATGAATGAAACAATCGTCAATCTTTTTGATGAACAGCGCTTTTATGAATGTGAATATCCATTATTCGGTAGCAACTTTTGAGAATAAGGAATTCGAACCTCAAACCACATAATTTGATAAACTAATTTCAATTTTGATTTCCTCATTTACCATAGCCTTTATTTAGGTATTATTCAAAAAATTCAAAAAACGAGAAATTGTTCGTTATAGTTGAATTAGTTTATGTCTTTAAGGTTAAAAGAGTCCAACGTATTTCTAAAATATATATGCGTTGCATAAGTCCATAGTACTTCACCCGACGGCTGGGTCAACAATCATGAGTCACACTTGATTAAGCATCTTACCATTCGCCGTCATACCTGTCCCCATTCGCACATGTGTAGATTCCTCCACCATGCTTTTTATCATCTTTGTACTCGCCGAGATACATGTTCCCACAAGCCAATGTGCGAATTCTTCGACCGTGCATCTTACTATCTTGCCGTTCGCCATCATACCTGTCTCCATCTGCGTAAGTGTAAATCCCTCGGTCGTACATGTTACCATCTTTGTACTCATATTTGTGTCCATTGGCCCATGTGCAAATTCCTCGATCTTGCTTCTTACCATCTTTGTACACCGGTGGCAGTTTCTTGTTCTTTGGATCAATGTCACAGTATCGAACACTCGTATCTTGAAGAAAAGAAGAACGAAGAGCAGTATCACATTGAAATAGAGATGGAAGAGTGTGTATGAAGGCAGCATCAAGTAGAAAGCCTAGTGAAATTATCGTCTGTTCTTCATGTCAATGACTGATGGAAAACAAAGCAATAACAGGCAATAGATAAGACGCCAATGACTGTCAGACTCAATCACTTTGTGTTTTAACAGTACATAGAGAGAGAGTGTTTCGCATTATTTTCACTTCGTAACTACCTGAAAATAGACATTTCATGTGACAGAACGAAACGGAAAATGTCACAGAAGTTTCATTCCTGAAGAGTGAAATGCATTTCTTTCTCAGATTGATGCTGAAATTATTTCTTTGTTAACAAAGAAGAAACCGACTATTTACAGAGTGGATTTGATGAAACAATACTGTAGCGGCTAGAGCTGAGCTGAGTAGAGGAAATGTCAGGTTTTGATGTGATATTCTAGAGTGCTGGAAAATCAGAAAAATTGTTTTTTTCACATGTCCCTGCAACTATTTATCACCTTTTTCTATGAAACTAAAGAAGATATGTAATCATTCATGCATCATTCGATGAATCTTGAAAAGCTCTACAATACGTGTTAATAGGAAACTTAACAAGGCCTTGTAGCGGCCTTTGTGAATCAAAAACTTCGTCGCTTAAACCTTGTTAAAGTATTGGGGATGTAAGTGGCATGGAGTACAGAGAAAAAGCACGTTCCTATTAATATTACTTCTAATTAAGTATTAATTGAGATTAAAAATATTAGTTTTAAGTTATAAAGCACAGACTATAATTCATTGTTTAAATGATAATATGTATAACGCAACAAATGGTACATACATGGAGTTGCAGCTTTATGGGCATTTTTACTGAATAATGAGTAACTGTCTAATTCGAGTTCGAACATAACTACGACTTTACAAACAATTTTCTGCGGAACTTTCCAGGAAAGAAAAATTTTGTCGAACAATGAATTAGTAGTGTTTATCGTTATGAACAGTTGGAAGAGGGCAGGTATGAAATTTCCGTTATTGTCACATGTTTCAAATCAAACCTATTATGAACATCTGTTCGGATACAAATCATTTATTGTGTAAACTCATTTTTAAACTAATTTGAAGTACACAGGTTGTCCTGTGTATTGATCAATTTTTTGAAAAATGGTCTCGATATTATAATTACATCTACTGCTTATCCATGTATGTACTATTTTGTTGCGTCATTCATATTATCATTTCAACAATGGATTATAGTCTATGATCTTAGTTAATACTAAATTAGAAGTAATATTAATACGAACATGCTTTTTCTCTGTACTCCATGCCACTTACACCACAGATACTTTATCTGTGATATAAATTCGAGCTAAGTAATCTAGATGACAACTCGTCGTGAATCGCCCGATCACAGACAAAATGTATCTAGATTTTCCCCATAGTTGATATTTGCTTGGGAGGGCTGCGATGATGCTTTTATCTCCCCAAAAAGCTTAATTTTTTTCTATAATAAGGACTAAAATAGAACGGTTGAACTTGTTTGCTAGGAAATTTGAAAATATTTCTGTACGACTAAGCGACATCTTAAAATCTCGTAGAAAAAATTAAAATTTCTGTAAAATGTGTACTATCTTAATTTTTTCTATGAATATTTTATATTATCTCGGATTTTATCCTGCCGTGACATACGTTAAAATCAAACTTTTCTGTTTTTTTTCTTTCAGTGGCTTTTTCATGATTGGGGTGCAAATGCACTTAATAGTTTTGTAAATGAAGTAAAGCACTTATCTGTAGTAGTTAAAAAGGAATACCTGACTTCTGTTGACTCGTCTGCCGTAAGTTAACCTTTTACCCACGCTTGATCACTGGAGTGATCATTTGTAGATCGATTGGAAAAGATTAAGGAAGCATGGAATTCAAAAACTTTCAAAATAGTTTTTGTAGTAAACTTCATGAACTATCTATAGATAAAAAAAATACTTCGTCTCCGAAATATGAACCTTACAAAGTCAATAATTTGGGGAAACTAGTTGGACCCCCATTAACGGAACGAAGGGAAATGGCGAACATCGTGAATATGTTCTTTGTAAACCTTATCATATGAGAAGCTGAAATAATATTTACCATGGACTTAATGCCTTCAATGGTTATTTTATTACTTAACGAAAAACAGGTGTTTGTTTTAAATATGTGCCAAAAATGTATGTGTTGTTTTAAAATAGTTTTCATGTGTTAAGCCCTTTTTCATTCATATGAGTCGAATAAAATGGAATAGATTTCGCTTTTGTCCATTCAACACCGTCATAAAAGAGAGAAAAAGTAGGATTTTTCAAGTTGTTCAACCTCCCTCCTTTATCCCATAGTCACTGGAGTAACCAAACTACCCTGCACAAACGAGAGGGCGCTCGATCGATCTGCTCATACCATTGGCATATGGGTGGGACTAGTACTTTATTCACGTGGTTGTTTTATCACTAGCTTTTCTGGGACCGCTATAGGAGGTAAAGGATTAAGAACTCTTTCATTCATATCCAGGATCACATGGCAATGCAGAAATAGATATTTATACATAATACAATCAAAATGGAGAGGAGCAAAAATACACACGCACACAACTGAACAAAACTAAATTATCTTGATAAGAAAAACAATAAACCTAGTTGGATTTGATAATCATATGCATATAATAAATACACACGAAAATAATGACGTATAGTTAAACGTTTCTTCAAAATTAATGAAGGACATAGATCTTTTCTTTTCTAAGAAAACAATAAAGCTGTTGAACACTTCTATCAGCTTGTATTCTTCTTCAAAAGAATTATTTTAAGACTACTTTTATTTTCCAAAGGAGAAACTGAAGAACGCTAATGAGCAGTTAAAGGTTTCTATTAACATTTCTAGTATACTGTGAATAGAATTTGATATATATATCAAATTCTATTCACAGTATAATGAATTTTTAATTTACTTTTTAGTGTTATTATTTCATATGGAAGTATATATAGATAAAGTTGTAATACTTCGACTTGTCATTTGTTCGATTTTCCTATAAAAAACATAGTTTGAGGCTAGTGTATGATAAAAATCTGTTGAAAATAAAACTTTATCATTTTTTTTTCATTTTTTTTCAAAAAATTATACGGAATGGCTATTGCCACCTTCAGAAGTATCACCAAGGAGCTATTGCCACCTTCGGAAGGTGTCACTGACGGCTATTGCCACCTTCTTGTTCTTCGGACATAATTGTGAACTGGAAGGTGGCAATAGCCGTTATTGGCACCTTCAGAAGGTATCAATAGCTCTTTGGTGACACCTCTCGAGGTGGCAATAGTGCTACCCAAAATTATATCAGTACGTTGCGTCGCATACAGCATCATCTTAAATAGTTAAAACATTCTTTTTTTAGCGTCGATAAATATATTTGATATATAGAGAATACTGTTTATAGGAGAGTTTTTTCCATTAGAACAATTTTTGAAGTTCTTCTCCTAGATTCGCATGTTTCATACGCTGCACTTCTTCAACTAAGTATTTTTCCATTGCACTAAATTGTGCAAAAGGAAACTATGAGTTATGATAATACATTCGTATGAAGACCGTACACTTACGTATATATTTAAATAGTCTTTACAAATAGATATGCACCAGTCTTTAACTGGTGTTGGGGCTAGGGCTGTGACAGTTACCAGTTACTGTTACCACCGTTACTCGGTAACTGTAAATGCTGAACAGTTGACGTTCTTGGTAACGATAACAAATAAGCAGTTACCGTACAAGTAACGATAACGACCATTTACAAGTAACGATAACTGTTCAGTATATCTTTCAAGAGTCAAATCTATAAATATCTAGGTATCCAGGGTGAGGGTGAAAGTTCGTAGCCTCACCCTCACCTTGGATACCTAGATATTTAGAACTTTGACTCTTGAAAGATATACTGAACAGTTACCGTTACTTGTACGGTAACTGCTTATCCGTTACCATTACAAAAACGTCAACTGTTCAGCAGTTACAGTTACTGTAACGCTAATGGTAACTGTCATAGCCCTGGTTGGGGCATCCGGAAGAATTGCTATACATCAGTTATCACAATTCGTTCAGAGGCGTGAAACATTTCATTTTGTAGAAAAATGTTTGCGCTACAAATGCATTTGTTAAAAAATTTCCAAAATCATTTCTAAGAAAATTTAGAACATTCTAAAATGCACAAAATCAAGAAAAAAAAACTGTTCGAACGGTTTTTTTCCGTGGTTTAATGTATTTTCGAATGCTCTAAATTTTTTTAGAAATGATTTTGGAAATCTTTTAACAAATGCATTTTGTAGAGCAAACATTTTTCTACAAAATGAGATGTTTCGCGGCTCTGAGCAAATCGTGATAACCGATAGATAGGAATTCTTCTGGATGCCCCAATACCAGTTAAAAACTGGTGCATACCTATTTATAAGTGTTCACTCACATGTTACTAGCTATACTATACATAAATGTCGACCTTAGCTTAACGTCGACACAAAGTGTACAACGGGTTCTTTACTAGCAATACTAGTGATAAGGTACCAAAGATGATGTTGTATAACTCTTTCGAGTGGTTACAACGAGATTTTATACAGAATATTGTTTATAGGAGAGTTTTTTCGATTAGAACTTCAAAAATTGTTCTAATATCTGATATATTTATTCCAATAAAAAAAGTTCAACTCACATGATTTTGATGATAAAAAGAAAGATCAGCACACCCTATTTTGTTATATGGTGATGATGTGGGAATGATCGAAAAAAAGCGAACAAAATATCTTATCAGCCATACAAATCGTTAATAATGATGATGATTTGCACACAATAAAAAGAAAAGAAAAGAAAACTAAATGAATGAATGAATAAGAATGGCAACTTGTGTGTGCTGTACTACATTCATCTCTAAATATATTTAATTCGAAAAAAAATGTTTTGAGCGTTTTTCTTTTCCTATCAATAATAATAATAATGAATATAAAAAAATCTTAAAGATTCTTCCTCTTCTTCTTCTCGTTATTTTTAAAAAATCTCTTCTCTCTACTTCTAGTCGTGCACTATTTAGACTATATGTGTTGGCATCATTAACTTCGCGTGTTTTACTAATTAGAAATCAATAGGAACAATGCGAAGAAGGAAATACGAAAAATAAGTCGAGAAAAGCAACCAATATGAAAGTAAAAACTAGAAGAAAAAAAAAAGATTAAATTACTTTACTTTAATGAGACCAAAAAAAAGGATGAGGCCAAAAAGATAATGATAATGATGGGGCATTGTTTATTAAGGATGAACAAAACATAAATGACTACGAATGGGAGTCAATAGTGAACAGAAAAAAAGTGTAAGAGAAGAAAAGAAATGGGCATGTGAATTGAAATGATTATACTGTCAACAAGAAGAAAAAGATGATCTATAATTACTATCCTTCTAAATGATGATAATGATGTTGAATAGGAAAGAGAGAAATCAGCAACAATAGTGTCAGTATTCTTCTTACCAAAGCAACGCTTATTGTTCCACGACTATACGCTTCAACAGTAACTGGATTCTTAGTAATTGCTCAATATAGAGTGATCAACAACACTAATATTTTAGTGACGGCGAGGGTGATATTTAGGCTCATACTGAGTAATAATCATTGTTTATTGTCACGAAATTTTCAGTAAGATTAAAAAATTTAATGAAATTGCAATTTGCGATAACGAACGTAATGTGTTTCGAAGGAGAAAATTAGAAAGTGTTTATTTTATTATTAATCTGTCATATAATAAACGCTAAAATGATAGTTCACAATGGGCATCAATTATCAAATAGTGGATTAAACTAGGCCTGCAAAAATTCAGCGTTCCTTTTTAGCGTTATCTTTGAACATAATGTTAAAGCCCGTTGGCGTTCCTTGAACATGAACGCGAATGTTCTAGTGAACGTCAACTTTATTTTATATGAACGGTGTTGACCTTGTGTGGAAAAAAATAGTATTGCAAAACGTTATATAGCAATTTCACCTAGTAGTATAGCAAATGAAACAGCTTTCTCCATTACCAGTTATATTTAGTGAAAAATCTACGCTCGTTTGTCCCAAATGGGTTACGATAATAAAGGAAAACGTATGTACCCAGTCAAAAATTTTTTAAAGAAAATGATAGAAAATAATATTTTTTTATTTTAGAATACAATGTATGATCATGATGATGATATATCATGACATATCACTGCGGGTCATTCAAAGTCAATGATATATCATGTATATCTTTTTTCGGGTTCATCGTAAGAAAAAGATACATCATGATACATCATTTTCTTCAAATAGTATGTGATATGTCTTTACATATCCTATATAACTGGATATATCTAGAGTATCCTCTATCTTGGATATATGGTGATATATCCGTTCTACCTCCCAAAAAAAAGATATATCCCTACGCATTCTCCAGAGTAAGATACATCCCGACCACCTTGGAAACTAGGATATATGTTACAGCTGGGTTTGTGTGGCTACTTGTTTGTACCTGTTTTTACTTTAAAATCTGTTCTTGGATTCTTTGTTTTTATTTGTGATGAACTTAACAGAGTTTTCCACATACATTAATCCTACATACTCTTTCCCGATACATAAGAAAATATTTCTATTTATACAAAAATGAATGAAGGAAAAGAGAGATATAGCCTCGATTATTCTAGCCAACAATGAAATTAATATTCCAAATTGCAAGAGAGAGAAGTGAATTCTATAAAAGAAAATACAGATACATATCTTGTTTGTGTACAGTATGTGATAAGTGCGAACACTAGTTAGGTAAGAGAGAAACAAGTTGAATTATAGTCAGCATTACTGTTTTCTCTCATATATGAACTATAGTTTCTATAAGAAAAGTTCAGCTGCATTCTGGAAAGAGAAGTGAATGATATCCAGCAGTTCTGCGTGAAATAGTTTTTAGCGTTTTGCCATATATTTATACATTGCGATGTGTTTTTCGTACTTTTCTCAGAATGAAACAAGTTTGAAGGAAAGTCTTATATACCATTTGATACAGCTTTAAACGGCGACCAAAACTATCTATTGCTTATTTTTTGAATACAGTTGGATATAGCCTTAATGAATCATCGACTGATAGGTAAATCATGATATATCCAAGATGACGATACAGTTGGATATATCCGAAAATAAGTGCTAACGGTTTTTACACCTTACTTTTTTTCATCTCGGACATATCCTACTATATTTTTTCTCAAAAAATTTTGACTAGGTAGTTACAGTAATGATTTTGACAGAAGAATTTCGGTTCCAGTGCCGGAAAAACTAGTCTTCTGGTCAGAAATCCTCGATGTGTTCTTGAAAGAGTCAATATCTTGATCAAAGAATTAAGGGGTATCTTCAAGGAATAAAACGTGAACTTTTGCAGGCTAAACTACAGGCTTTAAATTGTTGGGGTTAAAATCCGCAGTAATATACATTATAATCCTAGACGAAACTCAGAAGAAGGAAACACTATGATGCATGTTAAATTTCAGTCAGCATAACGACTTTGCTTTTAAGTTATATATACAAAATTTAAGACATAAAGTCTAAAGTTATCACTTAAGCAGGAATGTACAAGTCCAATTCCAGACTTCTACTTACGTCTGGAATTGAATGGTGTTTTGATAGGCTTAACTTTTACTGGAAAGTCCCTAAACTTGTGCATCTCTACACTTAGGAGCTACTGCACATGAAGAGCGGCTCATATGTAACAATTTGCTTGGTCGATGTTCTAAGTTTTACCCAAGCGTCAAAAAAAAATCTAGTATCGCCCGATTCATCTAGATTATTAGATTTTTACTCGATTGCAACTACTGTGTAACGACAGTGGAAATCTAGTAACTGGGCGATTATTAGGTTTTTTCTAGTTGCAGCTATCGATTTATCGCCCGATAATCGATCGATTTAACTATTACTAGATACACCTGCAGACGCATCTAGTTAAAAGTCCCTTTTCCAACTAGTAATCTAGATGGCAACTACTCCTGTATCGCCCGATTACAGACGAAATGTATCTAAATTTTTCCTATAGGTGATATTTGCTTGGGTAGTTCAAAATCTTAGACGAAGTAGAATCAGCAAAGATGGAATTCACTTTGCTTATATCATGGTCTGAAAAGTGGATGAAGCGCTTACATTCTCAGGATAAACAGTCAGGATTAAACAGTTGAGATTGAGTAATATCTGTGCCTAAAAACATGAGCTAGTTCAACCATTGAACATGTGCGAGCGCATACCTGCAAAACGGCAGAATATTAATAGTGTTCATACTTTTTCACGATTTGCGTTTGTTATAAGTAGAATCATTTGACTACAAATAAGTCAAAGTGCACAGATCATCTGTTGTTCTACTCAAATTTATAACCAAATAAGATAAGTAGGCAGTCATGTGTCGCATGACTTTAACGAGTGGCAAGTGAATATTTTTCGCGTTATATGATGCTTACAGGCAAACGCAGATGATTTAAAGCTCGTGCAATAATGGGCAGAGTTGCGCAGAAGTATTTGACTATAAGTCTGAATTTTTCTGTTGTTTTTTTGCATCCTACATCAAAATGCACAATGGTTTCTATATCTCAAAACTCATCCTAAAGTATTAGAATTTAAGTTAAAAATAACTTCTGTAGAAGACACAAGATCAATTGATTATTTTTGAACTATATTCTGTGAATATTAATATGCATATTCTCTCGATTTTTGTGCTAAAACTATTACACAACTGAAAATCTCGAAAACTTACTCATATCTGAACAGAAATATGTAAAAAAATATTGAAACATTGAAATCTGTTACCACTACTGTATAGAATGGACATTATCTATTTGGGGAAAATGACACTGTTGATTAACAAATTTATAATTAATTAGGTGAATGATTGAGAACTAAAAGATCAGATTTCACACTTGATAAGTTAAGAAATTGCTCGATCGAAAAAAGAATTAATATGGTTGGAAAAACTCTTTTGAACTTTTTTGATCAAAATGTTTTCTCAACACACAATGATAGTTTTACAGACTTTTCTTATTTCTTACGGACCTTCACCTTATCTCCTGCCTAATGCTTGACAACGTTGTTTGGCGGTTATTCAGCAGATCAGTTTCGCAGGCTTGCTCACATCTGTTGACCGATTTCAAATTTTAGATGACATTGCTACTAAAGCCTGCCAGTCCATGAATTCTGTACATCAGATTTAACCATACTTGCCAGATGAGTCGCTGTTTCTTCATCTTGCCTTACAGTGAAATGAGAAAAACTACTGTTTATCAAAACATCTATGATTGTATGTTGAGAAAGCAATTTTTAGCGAAAAAGGTTAGAAGAGTTCTGTTGACCATTTTGATTTTCGATTGAGCAATTTTTTCAGTAATCAAGTTTTCTGTTTTGCTTTTTCTTTCAGTTCCAAATCAATCATCTAAATTTAAGTTTGATGAGCGTTGATCATCAAATTTAAATCTAATTATAAAGGACTGATTCCAAAATCCTGCAGAAACCGGACCCTTCTCAAAATGTTTTGATCTCGATGCAGATCGATAGAGAATTAAATTCTATGTAGTTTTCGAAATGCATTTTGTTGCAAAAAACCATTTTTTATAAATTACCAACGTTTTTGACGTTGAATTACCATTAATAATTTATTTTCGATAGGAAATGGGAATGGAACATCAACTGTTTTTTGATAATTAATCAGCAAAATCGCAGAAAATAGCCAGTGTTTGACATGCATTGCATGCTCTCTCTTTTAAGAGAAAATTTTCCAGTCCATCGAGTATCTTGTCAAAGACCAGTCATAAGTGAAAAACTGACATATACTTTTTCTCTCATATTCGTTCGTTATTTAGTTCTTTTAAAACGTAAATAACGAACAGTTCCTGAGGAGTTTCACTAGTTAGCTTCTCAAAAATATATAGAACCATTTTCTTGCGTAAACCGTCCCGCGGCTATTTTGTTTCACTTTTTACTTAGGGAAGCCGTCAACATTCGCATCGGTGAATTTATTGTACATTTAAACTGAAATATCGTGTAGAAAATGTGTTAGTAGGTGGAAAATTATATTTATTCGGCCAGAAGGTGAATGATGTCATCGTTTACTGGCCTCTGAAAGAAATGATAAGAACGCGAAGACGATTTTGCTGCAATGTTTACCTATAACCAGGCTACATACGATCAATATATCTACCTAAGCACGTTTTTTACTAGTAACAGAACGATAAGTTATATGAAATTCTTAGGATAGAACAGAACAAAACAGAACAGATGTGTACAGACGATATTATATAAATTATTTTTCTCGCTCTTATTCTTTCTAGAGAGGCGTGACTTTGCGCTTCTTTTCGTTTCTGTTGTTCTTTCTGTACGGTACCACTTTGAATTCCTTGTAGAACGGTAAGCAAAATGTTTTTAACATTTCAGTTAAAGTTTCATACACTGCTGTGACAGTTTGTAAGTGTCTGCTTACACCAGCAGGGAAAAAATACCGCTGCTTCCTTTAAGATTGCACAAAATGCGACCATACTGTGATGTAAACTGAATGTAATAAATAATCCAAAATAATAAAAACGCACGTGATATATACAGATAAAAGGGAGACAACAGAAAAAAATAACACTGATATATATATAGATATATACACGACAAATAAATACGAAAAAACAAATAACGGGTGGCACAAAAAGAATTGCACTGTTAGTATTTTCACATTTTCTCCTCCTTACACTTCATTGAGCTGGTTCTTTTACCAAAAGATTTCCTGTTGAATTCTTTGCTGTATTGACTGTTTTATTGCAAAATATCATGAGAAATTGTGAGAAGTACCAAAATGTAGAAAAAATAAACGTAGTTAGTACGTAGTTTCAGTATTATTTGTTAAAAGTTTATGAGAGAGGAAAGCTGAAGTATTCACCATATACACCTCGACAAAGCTATATCTTCCATTTATAATTTAAATAATTACCAGTTAGAATTGAGTGCGCAAGAATTTCATCATTTTTTTGCCAATTTTTCAAAAAATCACGATTTTTTACCAATAAGTCTTCTAATAAAAGAAATAAAGCTTAGTCAATCTTGATCCATTCAGGTTGATACTTTTAATTTGTTACTTTGTTACTAGTAACAAAGTAACAAAATATATATATAAGATAATCTTAAGAATATGTAACTGGATAGTCTAACACCCGAAATACTCGGTAGAATCCCAGGAAACCGCTATGTCAATGTCGTTCATGTTTATAGTATCCATTGATTTTGCCGTTAACCACTCTACTTTATACATCATTCAATAGAGACTTTCAAGGGCTTCCAAATGATGTATAAGATAATCTTAAGAAAATGTAACTGGGTAGTCTAGACTCCGAAATACTCGGACGCATCTCAACACACCCGTAGGTCAGCGTCGTTTATGCTTATAATATCTATTGATTTTCTTGTGAATTACTCCACTTTATATGTCATTCGATAGAGAATTTCATATGCTTCAAAATGAGCTATAAATAAGTCTTTGGAAAATATGCACACATTGGTCAATAGCCAAAATACTTGGCCGGTATAATAATTTCACCTGTCTTAGGGCTTTACCACTCGGTTAGTCGTTTTTCTGCCTTAATAAAAATTTATTTATTGTTCGAATACATACCATTGGATAGCCCTTGAAATTCTTCACAAAAGTGAGCTGGTCACAATATCCAGGCAAGTGTGGCAAGTGGGGCCAGTCATTAAAGATATGAAAGAGAAGATTTTAGGTGTCATGTAAGCAGTACAGTGTGTCATAATCACTAGAACTCCCTTGTTTTTGACTTTTTAGTAAAAGCTGGGACCAATCTGAATAATGTTTTGAATAGTCCGAAGATTTTTCTATCAGATGAGGTGCATATCGCCCTTTCATGAGAAGAGTTGATAATAGAGCTGCTAGAAAACCTGATTGCTGGAAAACCAAGTCGTTAGTTTTTGGTCAGAAAATTTTCCAAATCATATAACCTGATAGAGCATAGAATTCTGACCAGAATAAGACATCTCCGGGCATTCTACAGTCCTTTTTCAGGCAACTGCAGTCGATTTACCACTAGGTACATAGAGCGTGGAACTTACCAAAATATTCCAGTGAAAAAGGACTATAGAATGCCGAGAGATGCGTCAGAGTATTTCGGAGTCTAGACTACCTAGTTACATTTTCTTAAGATTATCTTATGCATCATTTGGAAGCCCGTGAAATTCTCTATTGATTGATACATAAAGTGGAGTGGTTAACGGTAATATTAGTCGCTATTATAGAGATGAACGACGTTGACCTACCGGTTTCCTGTGACTTTACTGAGTATTTGGGATCTTAAAGTATCCGGTTCATATTTTTAAGACTATCTTATATATCACTTTGTCGCCCGTGAAATTCTCTATCGAATGATATGTAAAGTACCCAAGCATGAAAAAATCAGCTAGTAGCGCCCGCTGCAACTAGCTATAAAAGAATGTAAAAATATTGAAGCGGGTTAGCGGGCGCTGCAGCTAGTTAATCTAGTTTCCCTACCCATTGCAGCTAGCTGCATAAACGTACACACCATGGAGCGGGCGTTATAGCGACCGATTAGATACCTGCTGCAGCTAGTTACAAGTTGTCGATGAAAGCTTAATATGGTAAATAACCCGTTGCAGCTAGCTACTTTTATTAGTAGTTCCAAAGAGAAACATATGCTAGCTACAACGGGGGCTGTAGCGCACGTTGCATCGGGCTGTGACAAATAACAGGTCAACAGCGTAGAAAATTTAAAATGAAACTCGACAGAGCTAGCTGCAACGCCCGTTTTAACACTCGTTGCAATCTAACATCTACGCTGACTAGCTACATCGGTCTGCTTAACGGTCATTTCAGCTAGCTCTTATAATATACATATTACGAAAAATACCCTAGTTGAAGCGCGCGCTAAATTGGGCGCTGCAACTAGTTGGGCAGTGGATAATGGATGCATTATTCAGACTAGTTTGAGTTGCTAGCTACAACGCCCAATTTAGCGCCCGCTGCAATTAATCGTTCATACTAGCTGCAAAAATCGCTAAATTGGGCGCTGCAACTAGCTTATCTTTCTCTTTGAAACTATACCAGCTAGTTGTAAATCTAGTCGTAGCGATTCTAAAGCGTCAAGCTCTCGAATTGAATCTCGATGTGTATCTGTTGAATAACGCGGTTTAAAATTCAAACTGCAACAAAATAGTAAATGTTTTTGATGAAAATTTCGTCTATTATTCTTTGATTTTGCAGCGTAGTACGAGTGGAGTGGTTTTTTGTCTCTGTAAAAAGCGGCTAATGATTACGTTACCGAAACTAGTTTGACTAGTTGCAGCGGCCGCTAAATTGGGCAGCGGGTAGTAAATACATTATACAAAACAGTTTGATTAGTTGCAGCGTCCGATTTAGCGGCCGTTGCAGCTAGTTTTAACGAAAAGTAGTTACAGCGGGCGCTAAATTGAGCGCTGCCTCTAGTTGCGCAGCGGGTACTGAACACAATATACATAACAGTTTGACTAGCTGTAACGTCCAATAAATCTCTAGCTGCAACTAGTTGTACACTGTTGTATAGTGGTAATATTTCTTACCCGCTGCAGTTAGTATTGAAACGGGTTAGCGGGTTTGTCCCGTTGCAGTTAGCTGCACCCGCTAGATTTTACTCTTTTAGCTAGCTGCAGTCAATGGAGAAGCGGGCGCTTCTTCAGCAAGTGCAGCTTGCTTATTTCTTATGAAATTTCATGCTCGGGTAGAGTGGTTAAAGAGAATATTAGGCACCGTTATAAAGACGAACAACGTTGACCTACCTGTTTCCTGGGATGCTACTCAGTATTTCGGATTTTAGAGTACCATTACATTTTCTCAAGGCTAGCTCATATATTACTTTGTAGCTCGTGAAATTCTCTATTGAACGGTGTATAGCGGTTGATATTTGCTCTGGGTGAAACAGATTGAATAATGTAAATACTTTGAGTAAACGTCGCTTAACGCGAGAAGAGTTTTTTCGCCAAAAGGTTCCCAGAGGCGCTGAAAGGATCTTTAAGATTTAAAAATACGCCAGTGTTAATCGTGAGCTAAAACTACATCAGACCCGTGAATATGAGATTGATCTGAGAGGGGGCCGATTTTGCTTCTTATCGTCCCCCGTCATTTCGCACTCTTTGAGAAAATACGTTTATTTTTTCTACATTTTGGTACTTCTCACAATTTCTCATGGTATTTTACATCTTCGGAGTTTGTAATAAAATGGTCAACACATTTTTTTGTGGAGAATTCAGGGGAATCTTTTGGTAGAAAACTAGTTCAATCAAGTGTAAGAAGGAGAAATTCCCGTTCTATCGCCGTGTATGAATAGAAAATAACGAGAATATGTACACATATGCAAGGATGAAAAAAAGAATGTCCATTTGATCGCTCTGTAGAAAGCAAGAAAAGAGCGCGACGTCTCATGTTAGCAGCACGTGACGCTAGCAATCCTCCTCTCTAACAGATTGTTTGCGTCCAGGCACATAAGGGCTCAAAAGCTGTAAAAAGAACACTGTTGGGAAGAAAATGGTTCAATTCAGAGAAACTGTTTATGTCTTGGAAAATAACTGTTTCCAAAAAACAAGCCAAGCCAATCAAAAGACGATAAAATCAATAGCGGATCTAAAGAGAAAATGTCATGCAGAACAACAAAAAATTTTAAAGTACAAAAATGTCCTTCCCTTTTTAAAACTGTTACTTGTGCTGGGCATATCATTGGGCGTTAAAACGTCTGTAAAGTAAACAGAACTGGTATATGAGTATATGATTTAGCTAAACATATACATCGATATTCGAGATAATGTATATAGAAAAGAATTGATCTTTTGATCGGAAAATGGAAAGTCTCTTTAAATAATAGAAGAGTGTGATAGGGGTTTGCGATAATGGACCTCGTGGTGTAAGAAAAGGTCCTACAAAAGCCTTATTCTATACCGAAACTGACATTCATATTCTTCTTTGATGACACCCGATACTGTGGACAAATTGTGCATAAAGGTCTCATATGATAATTGTAATGGTTCAGCTTTATATCGCGAGGGTCCTGTATTGGAGTTACAAGCTACTAGATCATATCTTTTAATCCGCTTTCCTTCGTTCAGAGAGGAATACAGAGATGGATACTAAAAGTTCACAGCTATATATGCTTGTTATTTGAAGAAGTGAGGAGTCATATAAGAAAATGTTCACACAGACGTTCATGTAGTCCACATAGTTGAAATGTATGTCTTCGGGTTACAAATTCCAGTACGTAATTAATAACGTATATTCAACGTATATTAAGGGTACGCGCCGCTCTCCAGAAAGAAAAAGATTCGATTTTTGAGTGAAACATGATGTATGATAGAGTCTAGTGTTCTCTACAATGTTGAATCATTTTGCAATCCTTGGTATTTTCTAATCATTAATTGATTGCAACCTAATATCTAGACTAAAATAAGAGATGCATCTTAAAAGTGGTGTATCTTTATTAGAAAATATCAGGGGTTAAAAAGGATAAATAATTATATATGAATTTTTTCTTTACCCTTTAAACATAAAACATGTTTTCTTTTCTGTTTTTTGGTTGTTCTCGTCCTTTTAATAATAATATATTATCAAGTAAAAAGCTACTTAAGTGCAATGGGAACTTGCTAAAATTCACCATCGGTTGTTTGAAACTCAATGAACATCCAATTTTCTTTGTTTTCTGTTTAGTTGAAGCTTATGGCATAACCACAATGCATTCGCGAACTATGTACAAGGTATGCATCATGTATATAGCTTTTAAAAAGAGAATAATACCAAACGATAGTTTCTTAATAAAAATGAAAACGTTCGATCATCTTTCAATATTCTGAAACTGTGAAGATTTGTATTATAAATCAAATGTTAAACTAGTATTTAGCACTCATATTCGTCATACCGTTCGATAAAACAATTATCTGACACTACGTATTATCATGTATAGTTCAGCTAGATAAATATTCCGTGCCAAGTAACATTTCTTGACCTTTACTATACAGCATATTATGTCAGAAGTGATCCTATCTTCTTGCATGCCGACCATAAAACTTCACGAACAATCTAGAACTGGAGAAACGACTATTGTATCAACGACAAAACGTGAAGCATATAGAATGGTTGTGAAATCCTGAGTATGGGAAAATAAATATTCACATCTGTTTTACCCATGTTCAGCAGTGAGATTTTAGTTAAAACGAGTCGGTTATAGAGGGATTCTTCGAAAAACCAGTTTAATTCATCAACTTCAGCTGTTTTTTCTTAAAACTGGAAAATTTGTAACTCAATACATTATAATGTGTGAGGATATGGTTAGTTTTATCCATTAAGCATAATCATGGGTTCTGAAAATATTGAAAAACTATTCTGTTTTCAAACACGTACTAGAAACTATTGTTTCAGGATACAGTTGTCCTTGAAGATGAGATTCCCATCTATAGGACCTAAATGATTTATCGAGAAGGAGAGCTTACGAAGGATATCACGATATTTGACATCTCCTGTTCAATGAAGTACATCCATTCATGAAGTTTAGTTAACCAGCGGCAAAAATTAAATGTCCATCTATTATTCTATTCAATATTGATACAGTACAAGAAAAGAAAAACTTTTCTTTTCTTGGACTGTATCAGTATTGAATAGTCTGACAATCCTAATGGGAATAAAAAAATTGGTCTAAATAAGCGTTTCGGTATGTTAATTAGGCTATCCCAACGTCCTCATAATACTGATCTACTAAAAAGCTGTTGAATGCATAAAACTGTTTAGTATGATGTTTTCCCTTTGCGATGGTCTAACCCCATACAGAAGGCTATGATTATTTTTCACGATAGTAAAGTAGAAACATAATTAATTTGTCATCCATGATAACACTTTAACCTTTACACTACAAAAAAGAACATGCCATATTTTTCCATCTCTCTATGTCAGCTAACTGGGAAAAGATAATATTAGTCACAAGGAAATCAAAAGATTTTGTTATCTAACAGCTAATGTTTATATTCTTTCTAACTAGCAGAAATCTCGGAGATACTACCTTTGAGTAAGAAACATTCAGTCAGGATTGCAGATCGAACGTTGGTGTTTGGTTAGATGCAAAAATTCCATACCTTTGAAGAAAACTATCAGAAATGTTTCGAACAACTCCAAAACCTTTTCCAGAGTAGGTTTTGGCATACTGCTAAGAAATAGCTCTGCAGAGAAAACTCTCAAAAAGTCAGATAGATACAGTATGCATGCGACATGCGATAACATAACCCTTTACATAACCCCCCATTACATAACCCTTTCCTTTTTTTCTCACTTTACGTAGTGATTAGGATTAGGAATGAACAAATCATTATTCTATATTATTTCGGTCGTTTCTGTTTACTTCATTCTATTCATATTCTGTTTACTGTACGATGAAGATGGAAAGCTTCAATATGTATTGAAACAGTTATCACTTAATCGCGGTTGGTTTGATTATGAGCAATGTGATCGTCGTTGTAAATGGATGTATGGCGATAGACAGATGATTAGAGGCACACGATTAAACATTGTCCAATGTGAATGTT
Organism: Didymodactylos carnosus; assembly: GCA_905250885.1. Taxonomy (NCBI): domain Eukaryota; kingdom Metazoa; phylum Rotifera; class Eurotatoria; order Philodinida; family Philodinidae; genus Didymodactylos; species Didymodactylos carnosus. Next base: position 34,827 of record CAJNOQ010000823.1, read on the forward strand.
ATAGTAGTCGCCACTTAATTGGAATTATAAAACGTAATAACGATTATGATCCACCAGTCATGCCTACATCAGGTAAATGACATACTTCTTGGTACACTTATTCTTCTGACCTGTCGTCTTCACTCATTCTCTTATTATGCACCTTGACATATTTAATCTAAATTATTGTTGTTTTCGAGCTTGTTGTGGTGGTGATGGTATTAATTATCCTACGCAAGAAGCAGCATGTACAAATGGAACTTATCCACTTCATGGCGGTTATTGTGGTGCATGTTCATCACATCAAGATATTAATATTTTTAATATAACACGGAATAATATGACAAATATTGCAACAAAATGTGCTGTAAAATATGTTTTATTTGGCAAAAATTCAGCAATTAGATGTATGAATAAAACTGTTGCGTTAAGTATTGAGTGTACTGAATGTTGGGTAGAAAATATGGGATGTGATGCTGCGCACTGTATGACTAAATGTGCTATTGATCGCATTTTGCATGTTAATAACACAAAACCGGATGGTTCATTAAATGATTGTTTGGCATGTGATGAAGGTAAACAAAATTCGGAAATTTATCTTTATACGTGGAAATATCAGTCCTTCTTTGAGAGTAATTTTTCTGTTTTAGGCTATTGTGGTAAACCTTTTATTGTGTGCTCTGGTGCAAATCGTCGTCGTTCAGGCATTATGTCTGATATTGATCGTCCACAAGATACAATCTGGAAACGTTACGCCTGCTAAATTGTCAACCTAACTATTATTTTTGTTTAGAGAAATTGTTTTGATAGGCTGGACCTTTCTTCTCGCAGATGCGACTAATGTTAGTGCTAAACTCAGTTTTTACAAGTTAATGTTGTGGCATTCAGTCGCTTATGTGTAATGAACCAATACAAACGACCTTTAAGCCGTCCATCGCTGCTAAATTTTTCATCCAGCTGCTATTATTGTTTAGAGAAATTGTTTCCATAGACTGGACTTTTGTAGCAAATGGGACTAATGCTTAGTACTAAACTCCGTTTTTAACTTCCTACTTCGATGCCTACTCTCTGAAAAACAAGTTTCATAAGAAACCTTTTTTTGCTGAAGGATTTCAAAATGGTTTCTCTACCGGCTTCAGGATCATGAACGTGAAACCATTAGTTCTTTAATTTCAGTTTTATCAATGGTTTGAACAATTTAAACAATAAGGATAATATTTGAACTATCAATTCAATACGAGCCACATTTGTGTGTTTACATAAACAAACAGCAGAAGTTCTAACTGCTCGATATATAATGTAAAGCTGAGAATAGAAAAAGACATAGAACAAATGAAGATATTAGTCCGATTACATGTTTAGGATTACAATGTTACTTTTATAAGAGGCTGAGAATCCTCAGAGATGTGTGACCTATTATTTTTCGAACCCTTTAATCTTCATCAGTTAATTACTTGAATTGAGTACATTGATATTCACTGTTGTTTTACTTTTGATTAAATGTGTCGCACATTCGGCACATGCAATAGTTGGAATGTTTGTGGAAACTAATACAATTTCAGTGACTCTAGTAATTAACGGTTCCGGTATAGTTTCCAATGGTTCTGCATTATATATTTTTTTCTGCTACTTTACAACCCTCAGTCAATATTTTGATATCCTAATCGTGCGTTAAGTAACGTGGATAAACCAAGGGATAATCAAATGGATCTGCATTACTCAATATTATTCCACCAGAGGATTTTGGATGAATCAACTCTGGTAAGCACAGTGTTATCTAACACTGACTACACTGCAAAGTCGGGAATTATTTATAGAAAATGCTGGGAGATTTCAAAAAGTCCATATAGAAAATTCTCACGGATTTTCCAAATTATAGAAAATCGAATTTCCAATAATGTAGAAAATCCACATCGATTTTCTACATTGTTGGGACTTATTTATAGAAAATCCTTTGCGAATTTCCATCTAGAAGATCCTGAGGGATTTTATATATGGACTTTTCGAAAATCAAAAAGTCGGTTTATTTTCTACTTTCTAGAAAATCCTCAGCGACTTTCCAGATGATGAGGAAGAACAATTTGAATGAGAATGCTGATAATCAGAGACTTGTGTGAAAATGACTGAACATAAACTTTTTCACCATTATTAAAAGCTATTGAACTTCGAAGTTGAGTGAGTGTATTATTTCAGCTTATTGGTGAGGGTGAGGGTGACAGATATAGATCTTTTACTAATCAAAACCAAATTCGACATCGCTCACGTGTTCAACGACTGTTATTTTATTTTGAAAAATAAAGAAAATAAATGTGAATGGTTAGGATCATGTCTTTGAGTTAATATAACCAAGTACATTTTTGGAAGATGCTAAATTCAGACATAAAAATGAGAAATATTAGCAAGAGCAAGCCGCTTTGCGATCTTCAGAAATTTGTGGTCGAACTCGACTTTGTCTTAACCGGGCAACCCATGAACCTTTTCAGTACTTCTTTGTGATTTCCAACTGTCATACATCAACAATACTTCTCGAAGAATATGCTGGTTTGCAAAAACTCAGAGAACTTTCGGAAGCTACTAACATTTCCGATGTTAAATACTAAAATGAGCAGAGATCTGTTACGCGACAACTTGCTGCAATGTGTAGACTTTAATAGATGTGAAAAGAACCAAGAAAAATATCACTGAGTCGTCTTCTTAGAAAATCGAATTTTTTCCAACTATTTAGAAAATCCCTACCGAACTTCAAGAATGTTGGGATTTATTTATAGAAATCAATCGATTTTCTGGAATATTTTCCAGATCGATTTTCTATAAAGTAGAAAATAATTCCAAATTACAGTGTACTTAACTTACCTTCTGTTCTAACTGAATACAGAGGAACACATTGAACGTTCTTGTTGATGATTTTTTCATTTTGAAAAAATTTCTGGTTTTGTAAGAAGGAGACATTCAATTTTTCCATTACTTTTGAATTAGAGGCTTATTGTCGTTGTGTATTTAGAAACTATTGCTACATCATTTTCTAACTGAATAAGATTTCCCAATCCATACACAATCCAGATGGCCGACATACTGCCACATCATCATAATAATGATATAAGCTTGAAATACCAGTATCATTGTTCATTGCAACTGGTCTGATCTAAAAGGTACACTTGAACAACACTGAAGCGAATATTAGATAGAACCCAAAGCTATATTCACAAGCGACAGTTCAGAATACAACATATTTCAATTAGACAGAGACATCGCTTAGAATTATGGTTTGCTATTATTTCGCTAGTGCAGAACAGTTTCAAACTTCCAGAATAACGAAATCGAAAATCTGAAATTTAGTGAGAGTTTGCTTGTTCTTCGCCGCAGATAAAAATTTGAACTTTAAAAAAGAAAAACAAACCGATCGCAGCTTGTACGATTTTCCAGTGAAAAGCATTATGAGCAAGGTTGTACGATTTGGTTACTCGAGCTGAAGAATGACAGAGCTGAAACGAGCACTTTCGTTGCTGACTGGAATGTCTGATTCGAGCTTATTTCTTTTTCTCCCGATGCATTTTCATTTTTTCACACAGAATTCACAAACAATTTAGAGTCTGAGAAAGTCCATAACTAGAGTTTGTTGTTGCTCAATAGAGAGAGTTATAGGGAAACAACTGGACTTTTTCCTTTCTTTTTCGGGTATCTTTCCGTGTTATATATGTGCATGTATGTACGGGCAGAAACAAAAAAAATGTGCGGTTTCTGTGTATTTCTTATCTAATGAGAGGATAGAGAAAATGCCGGGAAGTGCTCTGTCTTTTAAGATATCTGTGTAAATGCGCATGAAAACGTTTAAATACTCTGAAACAAAGAAATCAGTCATAAAGTAAACAAAAAAATAAAATAAACACACAAGTCGTTATATCGTAGGTGACAGTGACATTACGTTTGTCTGAGCGTAAAATTACAGAACAAACGCTATTTCGTTCGTTTGATCGAACAGAAATAAAAAGGCATGGTTGCAGTAAAATAGTACGTTCAGTAAAATAGATGGTATGATCAGTAAGAAAACATATTATAAAATCAGTTGATTGAATGAATGATCAGTAATATATTGGGGTATCAGTAAACTATTTAAATGATCAGTTGTTAAATGAAAAGGTTATGTAATCAAGTTTTAATATAAGTAAATAAAATAGAATAACAGTCAATTAAATAAAAGAATAAGTAAAGAAGCCAAAAAGTACGACAAAATAATTCACTTCTGTTTTGTTATCCAGGTCTTTTTAAGTGGGAATTTTCCTGTCTCATTCCATGTATATTTCCGCGACTATACAAAATATTGGATTAAAGAAGCTGTGTTTGATAATACTGCTGAAGCTGAAGCATCACTTAGATACTTCGTTCTGGTTATTAAAATATCTTACAATGCCCGCTACTCGATCCAAAATGGACCTAACTCATCAGTCAATCCACCAAGTCAGTCGTCTTACACCACCACCACAACTTCGCAAAACTAGTAAAACTTCTAACGGATTCACAGCCGCGGCAAAAGAAATAAACAATACTCATGAATCTGTCTCCCCTATTCCGAACTTAACCATGTCAGCGAAGGAAACTGATAAAAACCAAGAAGAACAGCTGAATCCGATCAGCTCCGAAGACGAGACACGTTTAAAACAAGAAGAAGATGAATTTCAAACACTGGTCCAATCACAGTTACAAGCAGCACAAAAGCTTCTTCAAAGAATTGTAATACTTGATCATTCAAAATCCGAAGGAATCGTAGAATGGCTACAATCAGTAGAAAAAACTTTTGCACATCTCCAGTATCCACAACTTTTATGGACCGACAAAGTTAAAGAACATCTCGATCAGCAGTTGCAGAATTGGTATCAGATAGAAAAAGATTCCATCAAACTGATTGGGATCGATTCAAGTTTAAACTGCAGAATCGCTTTAAAACATCAACCTTGCGTCTTTCACCATCAATGCAGATCACCACAACACAAACCTCTTCTGATTCTCACACGCAGACATTGAAAGAAAAATTCGAAGATCAGTCCTCGAAACATAACCAACTAGCGCAAGTAATAAGCGACTTTCCTCAATTTCGTGGAGAGGATGCCGAGAATTGGCTAACAAATCTTCTTCACTTGTTTCTTCATCTGCAACTCAGTCCAGATGCAAAACTGAATTACGTGCCGTTCACTTTGACAGGTGAAGCTGCTTTCTGGTATCACACACATGAAGAAAAATTTTCAAGTTTTGGAACATTTCTTGAATTATTTACACAAAGGTTTATCCGGAAAACAGTAACATCGGAGCCTTCGTCTACAGCAACTGAAAAGAAATATGTTCCTCAGTCAGAATTACCTCTCTCTTCGACATCCTCTTCACACAAACAATTTCGTGCTGAAAATTTGAATTTCAAGATAAAGTAACCTGAACGCCTCGAAACATGTTTCTTATAGGTTTTCGACAATGCTCTTTCCAGTAGCATCGTTTTTAAATATTGAGAAAGTTTTCTGAAGGGTTTTCAAAAGATCGGATCTGTGGAAAACTCCTTAGAAAACTTTCACAAAACCCAACTCTCATGCCATTAGAAAGAGGATCATGAAAAACCTATAAAAAAATGGTTCATGAAATTTTAGTTCACTCATAAAGCTAAAGTCCGCCTGCTCTAGCAAAAAATGCCCACTGT
>CAJNOQ010000824.1:0-40477 GCA_905250885.1 Didymodactylos carnosus
GCAGTTAACTGCAAAACTTTTTTAAAGTGCCATCCGTGGGCGCCCATGGACGTAACTGGTTTTTAAGGTGCTATCCATGGACGCTTATAGACGCAACTGTTCCGTCCATGGACGCGAAATTCGTGTCCACAACAGTCCCTGGTGGATACAACTTAGCCGTCTCAATTAGCTAAAAAGACATTTTCTTTTAAACATATCTATGTTTAAGAACGAAAATGGTTCGTATTGCCTATGAGAAAATAGTGAGTTGTTTTCTGTTATGAAAATATCCACAAATAAATAACTTTTTACTGCAGTGAGTTTTCACTTACTTACACTATTTATTTATCCTGGCTCATGTTACAATTTTTCTTTGTGATGCTAGGTTAGGAGAAGAGTTATTTAACGTTCTTGAACTAGTTTCACTTTTTCTTTTTGCTCTTATCTTTATCATAGGCTGATTGTCTATTTTTGTATTAAAAAAAGTCGTCTGAATCCATTTTTTACATGTAAAGCCAAAAAATCGTACGTACAGTTAACTAAACCACGATGATGACACATATGGCAAAAATCGATATTTGAAACAATTTTGTGTTTTTACAGAACAGTAGATTTAGTTTTGCAGTTTACTGTTAAGCTAAGTTCATGTTTTCGAATCTCTATTCGTACAAAAATGATTTTGTTTTTCGATAGTTTTAGTTTAGAATACTATAATGAAATATTTTTCCGCTTATATTCTGAAGGAATAAAGCTTATATCAACAATTTTATTTGTCGTCTTATTTAAATCTTGTTGCTTTGGTAATATAATAATAATATATAATAATAAAACAAACTCAAATTCAATCGGTTTTGTCAATAACATCGTCATCAACGTTTTCAAAAAACTCGATCAATAACAAATGTTTCCAATCTTTTTTTCTAAAAGCTGAATTTAATTAACTATGGATTTTACCAACGTGTACGTCTAAACTGGGCATGCATCAGTTATGACAGTTTATGATCGGTTAACCGGTACATTTGCTTAGTCCAAACTAAAGATGAGTAAAAATTTATAACATTTTTGTATAGTGCGTTATATCGATAAAATTTATGTTATCTCACACAAGAAATTCTATTGTTAGAGTGATGAGAATACACCTGAACTATTCTACTTTACAAAGAAATTCTCAACGTGAGTTTCTTCTGTCATGTTCTGACAATAAAACATTCCATCTTAAAATATTATAACGCTAAAGTTGCAACTATCCATGTTTTTCTGTTTCTCGTGTCTAAATTAAAAGTTTTTGTTTTGAAGTAGTTTGTACATGTCAAGAAAATTAGAACTAATTATATTTAGCACGAGTAACAGGTAATTCAATTCCATCAGTTTTTGAACTTATTATTACTTATAATTGTAGAGGAGTACTATAGGTTATTTGAACACTATTTGCATCTATTGTGGATTAAATAAAAGTTTCTTTTTTTGTTCAACGTATTTGTATAATAATAACTAATCAATCGTATCAAGACTTTAGTGCTAAAAAATTTTTTGTAACTGAACTTTTTTCAATTTCAGCTTTCACTATGAGTTAAATTGTATGACTTTTAGTTCAAGTCCTCTGTTATAGCTGAAGCTTTTTTATTGTTCTTTCAAAGAAATTCAACTTTTCTCCTCTTTGCTTTTTTAACATACAACAACAAATATGCGGATACAACACAAAAACAATGGTTGAAATCGTTTGATTGTTTGTTTATGTTCAATTTTATTCATTATCAACATTTGCTGTCATAAGACCTGTAATAAACAAGAATTTTATCTTATATTAAATTTCAGAAGCAAATTGAAAACAATGATTTACCTTTAAATGTTGGTACACGAACATAAGTAACAAGTGTATAGAGTTTGTGTGGTGAATCTTCATCTTCATTTCTTTGACGTGCTAATCGAATACGTACACGATATGGAACATGACTATAAAACAAAAATAAATATTAAAACACTAAATAACGCTCTATAAAAAGATTCCTCTTCTTACTTGATTCCTTGTGACCATATTTCTTTATTTAATTCTGAATCAATTCTAACGTCTGGTGCACGCATCATTTTTTCAGCAAAACGTTTTATTTCTTTAACAGCACATGGTGCACGTTTTTTAAATGCACTAAAAACAACAACAACAACAACATTTAAGAAGTGGTAGTGGAAAAAAATTTACATACACTCCATGTAAACGTTTATGTAAATTAATTGTATACTCTCGTGTAACAACTTCATTTGTTATTTGTTTTTTTTTCTCGGCGTTTTTATTAGGCGCCATACTTTTTTGTCTGTTTGTATTATGGTCTCAGAATCAAAACACTGAGGATCAGATTAATCTACAATATAATCAATAAAAAATTCGATAAAGATGACAAAGAGAAATGATACAGCTTACTTGACACCTTTCAATAGAAGAGAGCTATCATGTACATAGTGATGTTTTGTGAGACTTTGTCTAACTAGAAGTCTGTCTTGACACAGTTTTGAAAAGATTCATATAAAACTAAACTCAATTGTAAAAGAAACTATATTCAATTGTAAAAGAAACTGATGCTTAGCCTTTGAATCACTACGCAACTGGATATTGTAAAATTATGAAAAACGAGATACTTTTTAGAATATTTTTAATAGATATGTATTTTTCTTGAAGCAAATAATATTACACACTCGAGTAAAACAAAGGAGAACGAGAGAAAAGGGAAAATGGAAAATAAAAGTAAGATACAAAAAAGAAAAACAAGCGCAAAACAAAATTTATTGTCATTTCGTTCGAGTATATTGTTATGTATATATATACATTCACACATAAATTAAAGTGAAATATGAATGAAGTTGACTGATTGAAAGCAAAAAAAAAGAGAATCCACATAAAAATAGAAACAGCTTTTTTAATGTTTGAACATCATCTAATTCTCAATGAATTTCATAGAATCGAATAAATGGAATACACAAAAAATAGGTTGAGAAAACATCGATTTTTGCGTTTTAAATAAGCCACAGGGACAGAAAGAACAAAAATAATTTATACGATATGCATTACAAATACATTGGCTATTTTATCTGCTTAATAAATAATCGCTATTATTCGTATAATTTGATGATGTAAAATTTCCACGATCATCGGTATTAGATGTACTTGAATCTAACGGTATCAGAACATCGCTACTGAAACAAACAACAAATTGGTAGTTAGATAACATAAAACATTTCTGCTGTTGTGAGAACATCCCAAAAATAGCAGAATTACTTGCTAAGTTTCTTTTTATCAGTTACTTAAGATGATGGATGGATTAAATCAAAAAAAACTTTATTTTATTTTTAAATGAATGCTGATTTTGTGCAAATGTACTTTAAAACTCGAAAGTAATGCACAAAAGAGGCTATTTGAAGTACTTTCAATTCAAAATCTTAGATTTTCCAAATTAAGTGACTGATTAGAAAAACCTATGCTACGATTTCTTTCTTTTTATGAAACTAGATCCTACACTTGTATTGTCATTTGTCACTTACCTTCTGTTAAATGTATTACTTTGAGCTTTTCTTTGTTCTACTTGATTGTGTAAGCCACCTAACAAAGCACTGTTCACACGATAATGTACACCATCACCAAGACTACAAGAAACAGACAAAGAAAACTGAGGACTTTTCTACTTTAAAAAAAGTTAAAATTGCACGTTACGTTGTTGTCACTGGTAGGAATGCTAAAAATGGACTAGAACCAAATATTTCAATAAAATTTTGTTTAACACCCAAATTAAAACCATCTTTATTTGGCCCATCTATAAATATCGGTGCTCGAAATGATTCTATGAAATTAAAATAAAAGTTAGAGAAGAAGAATATTGATTTGTATCACATACCTAGAGTAGTTCGATTTTTTCCTATTAAATATAAGTGATAGAAAAATAATGATGATACACTAATAGCAAACATAATCGAAGCAAAAAATAAAAATAATAAATGAAATTTTCCAGCTGATGTTGCTCCTGGCGTTGACGATGATGAATCCTGTAAAGAAATATACAAAGATAAATCGATTTTCTTCTCGATACATATCCGTGGAAAAAATGAAGATGAGATAATTGACAACAAAAAAAATGTTTCTTTTAGATTTCTGATAACTGAAACTAATGCTCATACCCGCCAAAATTTTATGAAATATTCAAGCGATGTGGCTGCCACGTAAAGACAAAATATTAGTGCATAGCCAAGAAATAAAACAAAAAATTTATAGTTTCCAAATGATACACAACTGTTTGTCCTAGAAAAGAGAACTAATGAAAATTAGACAATTCATGTGCTTTCTAAGATACCAATGGGGAAAACACACAGTAGTAGACAGAAACGGTAATTGACGTGACGTGAGAAAACATTGCACTTCTCTTCATAAGCCACTACCGCTCGTATATTTGGCACTGAGAATTGTCTTTTTTTTATTTCTATCGACGCTAAACATGGTTCACTAATTGTCAGTTTTACTCACCATGGACAATGATGATCGTATCTTAGAACACATTTTCCACATACAGAACAATGATGTGCACGATCAGGCTTAATACAGCGACAATTGAAACAATATCGAATACCTTTAAAAATGATAAGAATACTATTAAACGAAAAGAAGAGCAAAAATTTGCTGAATACACCCGTACTTCCATCAAAATGTCTAGTTAATAATGGTAAGTTAGCAGTACGTGCTATACGAATTAAAATATTGCGTCTGTCATCGAGTGTTTGAGCTGATGCAATATGTTCAGCTTCGGTATCCGAAATATAAAACTAAAATATTGATAAATAAAATTAATCAATTATAGATCATGTATTTCTCGCTTACGTCGGGCGGTGGCCCAGCAATCGGTTTGAACATAGTTCGATAATATGACCACATAAACAAAAACAGTAGTGGATGATAAATTAATAAGTAGATAACTAAGATGAGAAAAAGCAGAAGATTGTATAAAACGGAAAATCTTAAATGAGAAATTTTTCATACCTTTTTTAGGTATGCTATCCACTGTCACTAAATATAGTAAAACAGATAAATGATTTTATTATTTGATTGAATGTACGAATAGAAAAACTTACAAAAGCACATTTGCACAACATAAGCATAGTAAGACCATGCTACAACGCTTAAAATAAATATAACTGGAATCCATTTAGCTGCTTCAACACCTAAACAAAAAGATCAAGTGCATGTGAGTATCTGAATCACTCTATCGATACGTACAACATGTACGAGAAGAACGAAGAGCCATAAGTAGACCTAAAATAGAAAATCAAAATAATAGACACGAATAATTGTTCCAAGTTCTATTTGCAAAGTTTTTAAGAAGCAAACTAAAGCAAAGCATCTAAGCAGACACATGCAGAAGTTATCTCACTCTCTCATCTGAAACAGCAAAATGATGGCATAAAGGATAGTTATCTATAAAAAAATTTTCTTTTACCAAAAAGACTCTGTACAATGAGAAAAATTAATAAAAAAAAAACTTACGCAACTTTTTACTTCGAACGTACATAGAATGCAGCTCTGCGGATGAAGGTGCACGACAATTTTTATGCGTCTGTTGACTTTTTAAATGATATAAATCATTATTCGACTATAAAATGGAATAAACATTCCTAATATATCAAATTTGTACAAAAGTTTTAAGATTTTATTTTGAGAATTTAATTTTTCAACAGCGCTAACGACATGTAAACCATCTCAGCTTTCTCTCTTCACAATATTTGAAAGCCAAAAAAATACTAAGTTCAAATATTTTACTTTTGAAGCGATCAAACTGCATGCTAACATCACACAATATGCAATATATCGTAGCAAAAACACGATTTTCTTCTAGTATCAATTTTTAACTTACTGGTTGTGATAATAAGGGTTCTAACTGGATATCTTCAGTCTAAAACAAAAAACATTTAACAAAAGGGATCTACAGCTAAAGTAATTCATTACTTGTTGTTCACTATCATTATCAAAATCTAATAGCAATGTGCCAAAATTACTTTGTTTCATATATGTTTCATTTCAATACTGGGACCAATATCACGACTAGTCTGATATCTATAAAAAGACCCTAAATAATAAAAATTGTTTGCAAGATGTTGGACGTTTGATGAGTAAAGGTATTAAAGCAGTTCATCTCCTGAAAAATCTCGGTTTGCATAGATATAGAGAGAGAAAAAGTAAATAACAATCAATCAATCCAAATTTTAATAATATAGAGTACACTTAAATAAGGTAAAGCGAAGTACGGTTTTTTATTGGTGATTTATTCCCAAAGCTATCACTCACAAAAAATACGAGAGCTTATCGATTTTCTTTTCATGTAAGGAGATCCCAGATACTTAATATCATCTATTGAGGTGCTGAACCGTTTTTAAAGGCAGAGGACACTAGTTACTGGAACAAAGTTTGATAGAATTTCTAGTATTTTGAAGCTTGTTTATGTCTTCTGTCTAGTATTCTCGTTCTTTACATCAGATATGCGACTGATAGTGCCCTCTAATCTGAATGGGTAGAGTACTGTAATAGTCTTTTTCTAATGGTTCTTCATTCTTCTAGCTTTTTAACGTAGTACGAAGACAAGTATTATATTATGATTATGCTTGGTATGAATAAGAATCTACTATAGGGCTCTATCTCATCTAATATATTTAAAGTTTAATTCATTGGTTACTGATATACACTGTTCAAATATGGTTTGTTGGCAAACATCGAGTTTCTTATCTTACTCGCAATTCAATATCGAAAGAAAAAGTGAAGCATGTGTTAACTTTTTACCTTCTTTAATACGTAGACAAGCGAAAAGCCGAATCATTTACAGATTTTTCTTGTTTTCCTCTGAAGCCAATCATTAGTCGATAGTTAGAAATTTAAACAAAAATCAAATGAAATTTCATTTCCTGTTTTCCGTTTATTATGACCTGCCACAATTACAAAGATATCCACTATTCCATCAAAGTCCAGCAAAGTCGTTTTTTATTCTGTCGACTAGTGAGCGCTGAAAGATTGGATCACGAATATATTTGTAACTGTAACAGATCATAATAAACAGGAAAGAGAAAATGAAATCTCCTCTAAAATTAATAACTTTTTTCACATTTCTAACTTTCATCCAATAAATTGGCTTTAGAACAAAAAACGTATTTCTGCAGGAAATATATAAATGATTAGATGAGTCAGCGTATAACTGGCCACAATCATGGATCACGATCAGTAGTTTTTGAGAGAAAGAGAATAGATTCAATGGGAAGAAAGTTTATTTTTTTGAAAAAGTTGTTTAGCATAACTTCAATCTACTGCAACTTCGGATTTGGGCAATTTTACGTGCAAACCCAGGTGATTGAATCCAACTATCCGATCGTATACGACTCGTACGAAATCATATACGATTAACATACGAATCGTGGTATCTGATTTATCATCTAGTTCGTACTGTACGACAAATCAGATACCAGGATTTATATATGATTTTCATACGATTTGGTACGATTTTGTCTGATTCAGATACGATCGTATACGATTTGTTTTATCTGGGAAGTTTAAATTTTCTTACATTGACCGAAAACAACCAGAAACTTTGGTCGTAATGCAACTTTATTGAAATTTTAATATAATACTTTCCAATAAGGCTGAACTTTATAGACCTTTTTTTGATTAGAAAAGTACTAAAAGTGATCGCATATGATAAAAGAATTGGTTGCTAATAAAATGGAAGTGTTGAAATATACAAAAATATTACTTTAGCAGGAGTGTCTATCCCCATCTGAACGTTTGAAGCATTTTGTACCACCTCGGAAGTTGGAGTTCTCACTGTACCACCTGTAAAATGAATTTCTGTAGCAAAAAGTGGCCCACCTTACTTTTGTTTTAGGCATTGTGCCTCAAACATTCCACACGCTCCTGTGTTTTAGATACCCTTATTCAGATTTTTTTTAATATTTTTATTATGCCACTTATTAATACCTATTTAATATAACGCTGAAAGAAAAATGTTAACTTCATTTTTGAATAGAATGAGATCCGACCATCTCGCATTATATGAATCTATGAAAACGAGATCTTGTGACTGAATTTTTTTTGGTGAGAAAAACCTGCCGGAGCACATCAGTAAATCCAAATAAACTAATTTTTTTATAACCTCTGAATCTGTGAGAGATGAGAATTTTAATCTGAACTTATAGTTCGTTTTAGTTAAAAATATGTAATTTTGTCATTAGAAAAAGCATAACAACAGCAGCAGTGTGAATCATTTTATTTTATTTTAAATTCCGACGTTTCGATTTATTAAAAACTTTTTCTATTGAAAATTCTACCTATTAGAAATAATAATGTTAATTTCGTCATGCTTGCACAAATTGAGCGTCAGCAACAACAACATTAACGGCAAATTTTAGCGGAAGAAGTAATGACATGCAGAAGTACTCAGCGTATTTTGATTTTGATGTAAAAAAACATGTTTTTTTCGTTGTTTCTAGATTTTTAAACTGTAATCCACACTACAAATCTTTTCAACTGTCACTTTATTGACAGTAATAACTTGATAGGATTCCTCTTTAGGAAAGGAAGGTACTTTCCTGTCAACCGCCAGTTTTTTGTTTTCTCTGTGTTTGTTGAATTTTTGAATCTATTTACGTTCTATTCTATATTCTAGATCAGTTTGTTTGATCAAACAACATTAAAGCCATGGCAACAACTATGGGAGGGAGTACAGATGCTCCGCCATCAGATGCATCAACCACAATGATCAAATTAACAAGTAACGATGGGCAAACATTCGAAGTTAGTGAAGATTTGATCAAACAAGCAACAACCATTAAAGAAATGTTCAATGGTATGTGAAAAACTCTCTCATTTTCTTTGTTTTTGCTGAAAGCAAGTAGAAGTTAAAATTTGAAAATGAACCTGTGTTCTTTCGTAGTTCTTGATGTTGCATCGTCAGACGTGGCCATTCCTTTACCAAATGTTAAAGGTTCAATATTAAAACCAGTATGTAGTCGTGTCTGTGTGTCTGTGTGTGTGTGTGTGTGTGTGTATATATATATATTGTTACAAACACGAGAGTGAACCATTGATTCTTTTATTTTTTAGATCATTGATTTTTGTGAGCATCATAAAAACGATCCACCACCAGTGGTGGATGACGACGATGATGATCCAAATAAAGATATTCATGAACCAAAACGGTAAGATGACTTTTTTTCTGTCTAAAACTGTATAAAAGAGGTCTAATTTCCATTTTATATTTCTTTCTAGTTCTGATGATATAACTGAATGGGATCAAGAGTTTATTAAACAGTTTACTGTTAAAGAAGGAACATTATTCGACATTATTATGGTGAGTTGGTTAGATAGGCTGTGTAACTCAAGAGCACTAAAGAGTGTTTTATGATTTATTTGTTTTTTTTAAAGATGTTTTACAAGTAAAAAATAAATATTGTTTGCGTTTAGGCTGCTAATTATCTCGGTATAAAAACGTTATTAGCTGTTGGATGTAAAACAATTGCAAATATGGTTCGTGGAAAATCATCTACAGAAGTTCGTAAGTATGAATGCCAGTAAAACAGCAATATTGATTAGAGTATTTTAATTATACATTTACTTCTCTAGGTGAAATGTTCAATATTTCGTACGATCCACCAGGTCAAGGTTTAAATGCACCAGCACAGGCTATCGAAGGTGGTGATTCAGGTTCAATGCCTACAACACCTCAGCCATCTGCAAGCTCACAACAACAAAATGGTTTAGGTGACAGTGCACCAACTCCGGCGCCAGATCCGATGAACGAATAAAGAGGGACTAACAGCATCTCGATGCGCCTTCCGGTGACAACATATTGAAGACGTTCTCTTTGCACTCAAAATGTCGAGTACCTTTTTTTTTTTTGTTTTATATGCTTGTATTTATGCGTGACGTAATGGTTTTTTATATGAGAGTGTATATAGACGCGAACTATAGACTCTTTGCAACGGAAATCGTTTTCTTTTCTTTTTCATTTAATTGTGATACAGAACTAAATTTGTTTGTGTCAGATTTCTGGGATATTTTTTTATCTATCACAAAAAAGACTGACTTCAACGATCTGTGTGTCATTTAGTGTGAAACTTATGTTGCAATATGTTTTTTACTGCACGACTGAAAAATGACTTGTGTACTGTGTTGAGATGAGACTGCGGTGAATAGAAGCTATTCTAGATCGTAATCAAGTGATTTAGTATTTCAAAATCAGTGTTAACATTCGATTAGATTTTATTGACAATATCCTTGACGATTACCTGCTGCGCTTTTCTAATTTATTTTAATTTTTATTCATAGCAATCGAGCTACTGTTTGATATTTGGTTTATCCAGTAGAAAAAGCCAAAGTCACGTCTAGAGAAAGAAATGACTCCTTAGAAAAAAGTTTACATAGTTTGAAAAACAGCTGAAATCTACAATTGTGATAAAAGTTATCTGTACATAGTAGAATTTCATCTGAATGAAGTTGAATGCAATGATGGTATATCAGATTACGATCGGTCTTTTATATCAGATTTATTATTCATCCTCCGAAAACATTGTGTGACATCGTCAAGGGAGATATCTGTTTTAATAAGTCTTTTTTTTTATACAAAAATAGTCTGTTTCTTTCTAACTTTTAGTGGACAGCTAATTATCTTGTCATCAGAAGTTTATTAACTGTTTGTTGCAAAATATCCGCAAATACGGTTGATATGAGAAAACTACGTGTAATTTGTTTTCAAATTTTCTCTTTCATTTATATTAGATTCGGACTAAAACTAAATTGCTCAATATTTAGTGTGATAATGAAAATGTAGAATCCGATGGTAATTAACGTCTAAGTATTTTTCTTTTTCTCGTTTTCGTATCTGCAGTACTCTTTGAGGATACCATCGTTTGAACGATAAGAAAACGAACGAATTGTGTAATTTCCTGTTTCTTTTATTCGTGACTGTGATGGAATATACGTTATTTCATAATTTAAAGGAAACGAAAAAAAATGACGTATTTTTGTTTTAGTCATCAGAGTATTTCTCTTTCGTTTCTGACGCACCTCTTGCGGTCCGTCACTACAGATGCGGCTAGTTTTCTCCTACTCAAGCATTCTTGTAAAAGTTTTTCATTAAAACTTTGAATCTCAAATGTTCGCAGATAATTTTCACATTATGTTTGCATTTAATTTGCTATTGATCTCTTAAAAATTCGAGTAAAATGATGAATTATTCAGTATTTCTAAATATTCTACCATACTGAAGAGAACAGGTGTGACTATTTTTACACGAAGAAAATATTTTATTTCAGATTATCACTTCTTCAATTGTTGAATTTCAATCGAGAAAAATCAATTTTTTTGTGTTTTACGATTAAACAAAAAGAAGAAGTATGGCGCATAAAATTCGATTACAGTCAAGTGATGGAGATACGTTTGATGTAGATGTTGAGATAGCTAAACAATCAGCAACAATAAAAACAATGCTCGAAGGTGAGAAATGGACGATAACTGCAGATTAATTTAAATTCTGTTTTTATTTTTGTAGATCTTGGTATGGAAGATGAAGATGATGTTATTCCTTTGCCAAATGTTAATTCTGCCATAATGAAACGGGTATGTTTATTTGTGTGATTACTATTTGAGACATCAACTGCCATTTGCTAGCACATTTAGCAAAATTATTCTCAAAAATTCATGGTCCTCACTTCTACGACAATTAAGTATTCTTAGATGAAAAATAAGTATTTATTGGGCAAAATAGAATTTCATTTGTATGAGACCTGATACTAATTTCTCATTTAGACGTTAAAAAAAATACGGTTCTTATTTTTGTTTCTGTTAGGTTATAACATGGTGCACACATCATAAAGATGATCCTGCGCCACCCGAAGACGATGAAAATCGTGAGAAAAATACAAATGATATAAGCTCATGGGATCAAGATTTTCTTAAAGTTGATCAAGGAACATTGTTTGAATTAATACTTGTAAGTGTCCTATTTTTCTTTGTCAATTATGTCTATTTTTATCTGTCGGTCTTTTATTGTTTTATAGGCAGCCAATTATCTTGATATAAAAGGTTTACTTGACGTTACATGTAAAACGGTTGCTAATATGATTAAAGGAAAAATGCCAGAAGAAATACGTCGTACATTTAACATTAAAAATGATTTTACACCGCAAGAAGAAGGTAAACGAACCATTCATCTAAGTATAATTTTTAATAATCTATTTCTTTTTCTTTAAGAACAAATTAAAAAAGAAAATGAATGGTGTGAAGAAAAATAGACGAGCAAAATCGAAAAATAATAATATAATAACAAATTAAAATGCTTATTGAACATTTTTCTTTTTCTACTACTCTCATAACTACTATTTTATTTACGTTTTCCTCTATCTGTGGCGACATTTTTGTGTGTACTATATGCTCTTCATCTATCTTTTTTGTTCTGATACGATCTTCATATGCCATACTAACAAAAACAAAAATTATTCACGTGTGCATTTTCTCTAGTATAAACGGTAAAGAACAAGAATAACTAATTGTTTATAGATTTTGATGTCTTTCTGCGTGCTTTTTTTCCTTGTAACTCAAATAAACTAACGATTTAAAATGTACAGTCAAATTTGAAGAAAGAAGAAAAAAAAAAGCGTCTAAATCTATGATAAGTTTTCCTAAAAAGAAACTGATATTTGTATGTATCTGTTGAAAAGAGGAACACGACAATCAAACTCACATTTAGATTTCTAATTGTAGAGTAGATCTTTGCGAACCGATGTCTGAGCTTTTCAATATGATGTTTCTTGCGATCAACAAAATTCAATTAATTTTACACTTCTCGCTGTGGGCAGGAAAGTGAGGGTAGTGAGAGTGAGTGGAAAAAGAACAATTTATGAGATGAAACTTTGTTTTAGAAAATATCCGGTACACAAAGTCATTTTGAACGACTTCAACTACAGTTGAAGGAATGAATCGAAAAAATCTCCAAGTCACGGCAGAATATATGTGTGTGGTTGTATAAGGGATCGCTCAAATGTCGCCCAATTCTACCGTGATGAATATTTGTCTATGAATGTGTTGACTCTTATTCTTTCAAAGATCACTGTCGGTTACAAATATGGACCGTTGTATCTTAAACTATTTACTATGTGGGATGATCCGAGAAATGCACTTTAACCCTAGTACTACCAAGTGGGTCATTTTTGACCCATACCGAAAAATTTGAAAACATAGTGGGAATATTTTGTTACTTTTTTTCTATCCTTAATTCGATGCTAGGGTCATTGTGCTCCAATGCTCCAAATGGTCAATGCTCCAAATAAATAAAGGTCGTTATTTTGACAGTTTCTTTATCGCATTGAACATGCGAATGACACGTAAGTACTAAAATACTGATGAAAAAATAAAATAATCCGTTAAGAAAAACTGTATACTACCAATGGAGTGCTAAAAAAAGGCTTGGTACTACTAGGGTTAAAGGGATAATTACTTTTTATAGTGATAAGATTAAATTAATCAAGAAATGTCTTTCTGGATTGGTGATGCTATACTTGTCCTTTCTTTTTGATGATTCACTTCTTGAGTGAATCACTTTTTGATTATTCCGGGAGAATCACCAAGAAAGTGAATTGATTACTGCTGACTGACATACTACTACTCAGGGCCGCACGTATCGGAAGGGTGTAGGAGGATGTGCATCCCCGAATAATTGAAATTTTTTTGTTTTTTGTAGTGAATGATTAGAAAATCAGCCCTTTCACAATATCACTAGAAACAAGGCATAACAAAACGCTATCAGTACTGTGGAGTAGGGATGGGACAGTTCCAGTCCAGTTCTTTTCAGAAAATTAAAATTGAAATAAAACCGGTGAACCTACTTACATTGACTTTGTGTAGTGCACCAGAGGTTGATGGTGTGTTTAGTTGACTAAACCAAGTCAATATAACTAGCTACATCGATCTGATTTGATTTTGAATTCTTGAAAAGAACTGGTAACCACTTCCCATTCAACAGGAACTGAACTGGTGACCAGTTCTTAAGAGCTATAGGAGCTGGAACTGTCCCACCCCTACTGTGGAGCTCATTTCTAACATTTTATGATATTATGAGCGGAAAACATTTTTCGGCTTTCGTACTACATTGGACGACTGTTTTAATAGATTTTGCACTACCTCGGAGACATATTGCATTTTACAGCCCTCTAATATTCGTTTCTTATTTGTGGCTCTGCTACTGCTATGATTGTTATTTAACACCGCATGTAGCGCACACATACACATCACTAATTTTATTTTCAAATCTACAAATCAACAACCGGTAAAATCGCGAGTGAAATGCAGTAAAAAGACTTTTTTGTCTCGTATACAAAAAGATTCTTCATATATTCAACCGCACGTACACACATGATTAATAGAACAGAGCAATAAAAGTAGATAGAAAAATAACAGTAAAAAAAGAGGACCATACTCAAAATTTTTCTTGTTGTTGATGATACTGATTTGCTTCACTCGTTTGCATTTGATGAATATAATTCATTTAACGGTGTATTGTATTAAAAAATTTCCTGCTTTACTATCCTATCCCAAAGTTCGTTGAATGAGCATTGTTGGATTTTTATTTATTATGCTATAAGTGAAGTTAATCTTACATTATCTCGCATTGATTGATAAAACAGTGTTTGATCGTTGTTGTAGTAATGATTTTAAACTGCTGAAGGGATCAGGTGGTACTGGAACGTTTTTTTCTGGTAACGATTCGACAGATGGTATCAAAAATTGTTCAATGGGTTTTATAATTCTCTGAATTGAAAATAAAATAAAGATACGTTACTTAAAAACTAATGCTCATTGACCGACTAAACTTACTACACGCTACCAGGTTAATACAACCAAAGAATTAGCCTCAAAAAGCATGGTGCCCGATCAAAAACATTTTTTCATCGTTTCTAAGGTAGGCCTAACTAAAAATGACATCGATTTTGAATCTGGACTCTTTCATGTTTGGATTATCAAAGAAATTTTTAGTTAGCGACCTAAACATGGTGAGAAATGACGGTATTTTCCGAAAATTTTCCCTAGAGATGAGTTCAGCACAGACAGTTTCTACCCTTTTTTCACTTGTTCAAAAAAAGTTTACACGTTGTTACGCTACTCTGTAGCAAGCACAGTTTTTATCATGTATGCAGAAAAATGCATTTTTTTCCCCGGAGAATATGAGGTTTTCTAAAACCTATGCTTTTTCAGAAAAAATAAGATCATATTTGGAATCAGCGAGTCGAGTTACATTGATTCATGTATGAAGCAATAACTTTTGGATCAAATACCCATCGAAATTTTTTCTTATAAACCAGCAAGACCGATGTTTCGAAAAAAGTGATAAGCAATGATAACTATTCACGAAAAAATGGTTTACGAGCAAGAAATTGTGATATCCGCTTGCTATTAGAAAAATGCCCATTGTGTCTCGTCACCGTTTTTTTTAAAAGATCGATACTATGAACTGAGCACGTGGCTAGATAGCCAAGGTATCTATTATTAGGATTCATACTGGTTCTGGTTCATTAATGATTTTTGAAATATTTTGAAAATGTTTTATAAAAGCCTTAAAAAGCCGATTTTCTGAAAAGTTGTGCTGTACACATAGCAACCAAAAATGCTTTCAATAATGCCAGATTGTGAGCAAAAAGAAATACTCAACATTTCAGACTCGGATTTTTGCTGTACAAATACCTTGATTTGAGCAGCATTCGCTAAAGAGTTTCATTAAGATCGAACAGCTCCTCTCGAAGACGGATTTGAGAGTGAGAGACTTAATAGAAAATAAGGAGTTGGCTATGGTACTGTTTTATCTACTTTTGAAACAAATACTAAGTAGAAAAAGATGTAGTAGAGTATTTTAGGATAAATAGAGACACTGTTTGAAGTTTTCATCGTTTTTTTGTTATTTCTTGGCTGTTTTTGGTCGGAAAAACTTGCTTAGTCTATAAAATATATTCAAATTAATATCCCATGTTGTATGAAGCCAGTATGAAAGCTTATCCACTAGAATAGTGGGTTAATTTTTACATATATGATAGAGTCTAGGATTCTAAACAACTTCGTCTTTTTATATAGTATCAAAATTTGGTTCTGGGAGGCGGTAGAGGTTTTCTTCTGCGAATTCCGTATATTTCAAGGGAGTGTCTCTATTTACCTCAATGCATAAAAATCAAAAAACGACAATTTCAGATACAGCTGACTGTCCCTTAATCAGCTTAATGAGTTGAAATGATAATGACCTGAAAACAATATGATGGAGAGAGACAGATCCGGGCTATAACGACAAGTATTTTTGAACTAATCAACTATCTCTTAGCCTGAATTAACAAAGAATTGTTCATTAAAACTTTATGTATTTGAATAGTGTCTCTGTTTACTCCAGAGTACTCTATGCAGTCAAAGAGTAGAAAATAATAGACATATGTCACCAAAAAACTTAGTACACTGATAGTAAGTAAATTAGTATGAACAGAATTCTGTTCCCATTCAACAGATATTTGAAGTAGCTTAAATAATCTTGTCATAGAGAGCACGTTATTTAAAATCATTATAATCTAATCTGAGTTTTAGCAAAAACGGAAAAAGTCAATAAGAAAATTCAAATAAGAATGAAATATGTATCTGAATAGAATGTTTATTTTGAGAAACTAATGTGAATTACTATAGGCGCCAGAAGTCAAGACACACGGATGTTTTTTGAATAACTTTCAATATAAAC
The DNA here is from genome assembly GCA_905250885.1 of Didymodactylos carnosus. Lineage (NCBI taxonomy): Eukaryota > Metazoa > Rotifera > Eurotatoria > Philodinida > Philodinidae > Didymodactylos > Didymodactylos carnosus. Next base: position 16,752 of record CAJNOQ010000824.1, read on the forward strand.
GAGATAGAGACCTGCGGCGTTCGCCATCATATTGCTAAGACCTTAAGACATATTTCTGTAAGCAGAAACTTGTTTCAAAATTTTCTGGAAGTCCGATTTTTTAGAGGATCTTTGGAAAACCAGCTCCATTCTCAGGAAACTAACATACAATGTTAGTAATTTTTTTGCATGCGTCAGTAGTCCGGACGTGCTCTCCAGCTACCGTCGTTCGTCCAGGGCTCGCTTTCCCCGAGCGCGTGTCTATCTATAAGTTATTCAAAAAACATCCGTGTGCCTTGACTTCCGGCGCCGATAGTAGTTAGTATTGACAGCAGCGGAGGAGAGTATGGAGGAATGAACCAATTTTTCTCATTCTTTAAAGTATTTTAAACTATTTCAGATAGTCCTATCAATAATTTCCACTAGTTTGACAGTTAAGTGTAAGGTAATAGGTAATAACGGTCGAAAATTGTTAGAAAAAAAAGGCAGAGATTTCATAAAAATCATCCTTTCTTAAAAAAAGAGTCTTTCTTCTCTAAGATAGTTTAACCGGCACAATATCTGTGATTTCACCAGACCTATGGTAATAGAATAGTACAGTCCTCGTTTATGAGCTCTCGCTCAAGTTCTTAAGTATTTTTTTTGCGCGAGAACTATATAAGCTTCAAAAAAACGATGTAAAGGAAAAAATTTTTTATTCAACTACTTCTGTATGCTTTACTTCATTCCATCAACTTATTTCACAAAATGATTACGTTTACAACTCAATAGAACACAATTTTGAAGAATGTCTAGGTGTACTAAATAATTGGTAATAGATAAGTAAGACTCTTGTATTACATACAGTTGACAACAGCGAAGAAAGTTTCATTTATTGCCATTTTCAAAGAATATATAGTTTTCGGTATTCATATGATGAATAAGACAAACGATTCTATTAAAGAATTATCAAAGACAACACAATGGTTACTCAAGAATTGGATTTCTACTCAACAATCATCGTCAATCAGTACAATAGTTACATCAAATTCGCAAAATAATTATTATTCAACAAAACTGGTAAAATCGTTTCAAGATTTATTAGACACAAACAATAACCAGATTCGTCGCTTTAAAACATCAAGTACCGATACTCTGTCAACAATGGTAATAATGGAAGAAAATATGAAAATTTTAGATGAAAAATTAGAACAGTTGTCAAATATATCTTCAATTTATCACTTTGAAGTAATAAACAATGATCGAAATATATCTTACAAGACAACAATACAAAAAAGAAAAAATCAGTAAAATATTTAGTCACGGATGGAACGAGATGAGTTCTATTACATTTTCTTTTAGAATAAAGAAATGTTATTCAGAATCTAAATTGGGGACTAATCTGAACGAAAGAAAAGGATCACAATTAAATGAGATACAGTGTAAGTCTCTTTCTCTCAAATCTCTGCAGAAATTTGCATTCATTTTTTGTTGATAGCTCTACCATTTCATGATCAAAATGAGATACTATTCAAATCATATTGGATCAAACCGAATGATTTAATAGAAAATGTGCTCAGTAACACAGGACTATCATCAAAAACATGTTGTTTCAATTCGAGTATCAATCGAAATGCAATAATGAGTGCTGAATCAGTGTGCATGCCAATGGCGATTAAAGAGCATTGTCGTTTTACAAATATGAACAAAAATAATCAAGATATTAGCGATTTACCGAGTTTTCACTCAACATTTAATTTAATAGACCAACGTTATCAACCAGATTATAATACCCAATTTTATTCGTATAAATATTTTAGTAAAACGAGATTCTTAATTGAATGCATTCCACATATTTTAACAGAAAGTCTGTTATCATTAATCTATCTAGGCGTTTCTAAACTATTTCATTAAAAAAAAAGATTAACTTTTATGGTAGAAAACAATTATTAATGGGGTGCGAAGCATACCGCATTACCGTGGTCATGTGTGTCGTTTTATTCCTAGGTCAGAAAAAGTGTCATTTTCTGTGACGATTTTTCTGACAAGTACAAGTGCTGTTTCGGAAATTGAAAAACAAGGAGATAAAACCGTGGCTGAATGTTGGAATGTTCCCTTTTGAGACTGTTTGAATGTTGTGTGTGCTTTCTAAGGCGTCTAAAAGTAGGTGAATTGAATGTTATGTACTTAGAAATTGTTCAAGAAAATTAATAATTGATCTAACAGCGTACAGGCGCCTTATGAAGTTTACTAGTAAGTGATGTTGCGTGGTATCATGTTGGAAATGAGTCATTAGCATAAGGTAATTGTGACACAACTTTATTTTTCAAGACACTAAGTTGTATGATTTGCTTCGCACTGACCTCCCACTCCGCCTCTTTTTTCACGAACACAGTACCTATTGACGAACAAATTCGTTATTGTTGATTCATCCAGTGATTCATGTCATCAAGTATTTTTGCTCTTGGCTTTCACCAGTCGTTAAGCTCGGGGTCTTCAATCAATTGAGACTAGGAATTCTCTCAGCACCCATTAACAAAGTGCCAATCCAATATATGTAGTATATTTAGAAATAATGATAAAACTGACTGAAAACTTCTGCACTCGAACTGACTATATCTGAATGTAGGCTTTCATATATATATCCAAAAGAACAAAGACATGTAATATAAAAGAAAAAAATAGACAGAAATAGCTAAAGATGATACAGTCTTTAATATAGAATAATAGTGATCACAACTAGGCGACAAAAAACAATAGATGAACGAAATTTCTGTTGTTTTTTCGTTTGTTTTCTCATTTTGCAGTGCGCATATTATGAACGATGCAAAATATATGTGAACAATACTGAATTTCATTTTTCACTGTTTCGATTCGCCATTGAACGCAGACCATAGATAAGCCACCGTTGCATGCTTGTACACTTGCGAAGATATTTATTTGTTAGTATTTTTCGCCCGAAAATACTGAATTCCTCTTTCTTTTTAAACTACGGATCCTCTTTTTTCCTCTTTTTTTACAAACTGTCGGTGGGATACCAGGCTTCGCACCGTATTCGCCAGTCTCGCGTGACGTGATTGCCACCTAGTTTTGTTTAGCGGCTTCTACTAAAGTCGGCTTAATCATAAATTTATTAGATACTACTCTATGTACAAGAACAAAAGAATGCTGAAATTTTTCTTCATACTGAATAAATTAAATCAGTAAACGTATTTAAAAATGTAATTGATGTTGTTCATAAAATTGTTTTATACTTAAATGAACTGATGGTGATAACGGAGAGACTAGAGACGAAAGCATAAATGATAGCGTTTGAGATTGTTGTTGTGATGTTGTGATGGTAAATCGACTACTATCAGTTAGTTGTTTCTTGTCTGGCCTGTGTCGAACACGTTTATTTTGAAACCATACACGAATTTTAGCATCAGATAAATTTAATTGTGTACCTAGACGTTCAATTTCATGTATACTAGGATAACGATTTTGATTAAGATAAAATTGATTTAATGTCCATTTTTGAATATCGGTAAATTTTGTACGTTCTTGTTTCACTTTCTTACAATAAAGAAAAGAAAAATTCAAGAGAATTTTATTATTCAACTCATATGAAACTTTAATATCTTGTCTAATTATATCGAATGATTGATTTCAATAAATACTTGATAGTCCAAAATATTTTGTCAAATAAGAGATAATATTCATTCATTCGTCTTTTAGAAACAAATTTCACATACCTTCGTATCATTTATCATTTGTTTATTCTGATTTTTGATAATTGATTTTTTATTCTCTTTATCCGATAAATGACTATTTTGAGTATCCGATGTCATCGAATTATAACCGGTATCTAAAAGAAAAGAAAATTAGTTTCAAATTATTTTTGTTCGTGGAATAGTAATTCATATTTTTTCCAATTACCTGTACTATTACAGCTAAATAGTTAAACAAATTCATCAAAAAAGAAAACTTACCTTATAAGTTGAATTCAACAATAAATAGCTCAAAAAACTTTGCTTACCTTGTAGCATAGAATGAGAAAGGGAAGAAGAAGAAGAAGAAGAGAATGATAATTTACTATTTTTAACAGAAGTACTACTGATTGCTAACGATTCAACTGATTTAAAGTTAGTTTTTGGTGATGAACGATTGAACGGTTGAAATGCTGAATTTGAAGAGGATAAGAAAGACGGTGAAGATGATGATGGTAGAGTTAAATTGAATGAATGACAATTTGAATGATAGGGAGTACTTGTATACGCAGGACTAAATAGTAAAAATTTATTATTATATTAAATTATAGATTATTTTCTTGAAAAACATTTTCTGTACCTGAGTGATATACTATTATCATTTCCGACATCAACAGACAAACTACTATCATCAGAAAACCGTCGACGATCCATGTATTGATTAGTTATCAATGTATATAGAGTGAAATGAATAAGATATTATGTTTTGTAAAAGTTGGTACGATGTGAAATTATGATCAGTTTTTTTTTCGTTATCAAATAATATATCAATATTGAACCTATTTTTCTTATTCGTTCATAACTATTGGATATTTTTCCTTTCTGTTTTCTTCTCACTCGAATTCGTCATATATAAAACAATTAGATACATTTGATTGTTATTGAATATTTTCATCCAATTTTGCTGTGTAAATGACAATAAATGTATCTCTGTTACATCAAATTGATTGAATAATATCACTCTAAGAGTATAGGATAGCAATAATAATCTACCTATTTTATTGTTAAATGGTTTAAGAGAGAGGCAACCCATTTGTTTAGTTATAATAGCATGCATGTCGATGATAATTTCTACACTCAATATACATCACAGAACGAATATGAGCTTAGAGAGAGAGAAACTTTAAGTATAATATCAACTTGATCATATTTTGATGGAAAAGAGAAGGATGAGTAGCATAAGAAACGTTAACTAGTTATTCAATGAAACAAGGTATTTTTTCCAGAAATCGCATAGATAAAAGTTTTGTCCCACATAAAAATAAAAAGTATCTTTTCTAAAAATCGAAAGAAATTTCTTTGAATAAGTAGTAATACCCACATTCTCCAGGCGGCTGTTCCTGAGTAAGTGTACGATTATTGTTAATTGACATAATGTTTTTCGATCACGGTACCACTAATATTTTCCACTAGTAACTATTTTATCATGATACATGATTGTTTTTGACTTAGAATGACTCTCTCTATCTCAACATCGCATTCTGACAAGAAAAAGTCTGTGCAAAAAAAACTTTTAGTTTTTGATTAAAAAATCGCTGATGAAACAAATGTTTTTCACGTGAAAAAATATCTTAGATAATAGTTCAATTATATATTATTCGTTGTAGTTTTTGATACTGATCATAATATCATATTTGTCTTAGATGAAAATGCTTTTGGAATGGTAAAATGAATTTTGCGCGAAAAATTCTTTGGTTTCTAGAAAACTTATTTCTAGGTTTTTGAACATTTGTGTATTTTTGTGCTAAAATCATGATGTAATATACATAAGGAATATCTGTGTAAAATTATAAGTTATATTACAAGTTTCGAAAAAAAGTTATTGACACTTTGATCAAGTATTTTTTTAGCCAATTTTCTACAATAAGCTTTTTCATCTTTCTAGTAGAAAACAAAAAATTGAAATTTATGAAAAAATAATTGACATTTATAGGTGTACTATACATGAAGAAAAAATCAAAAGTGGCAGACCGTCACTTTTCGATCGAATGTCTACATGTCTGCCTACTGCATACACTCTCTCTAATTAGTCATTTATTTTTAGATATTTTCCAAATAATATTTAACAACATTTTACACGAATAAGAATACATACCATTACAGAATATCATTTTTACGATGAGAAAATGTTAGAAGGAGTATTCAATTCTCCCATGTTATTTTAACAACTTGATCATCAACTGATTGATTGATATCTATACTGAATTTTACTCAAATGGTAATATACATCGATCATACTTGTTAGTTTTGTAGAGAGAAAAAGAAATCACATTCTTATCAAGAAAAGAGAGGAAAATAATACCACTAGTATTCTCTACGCTAAGAACATCAACAATCTATAAGATAACAATAGAGATCTGTGAGAAATAGTCGAACTAGTATCAACGTTCAAAACTTCTATGGGCGGAAAAAGAACGTCACGTTTTTCGATAATTGACTGTTTTGTATTCAAAGTAGTGACCTAATAAATTTGATGTTTGTTGACTTTTTTGATTTGTACATAACAATAACAGTTGGATAGTAAAATACAAATTGGTGCTTGGGGTAATATTATAATTTGTTAGAAATATGATCAATAATCTATCTCGCACACACATACAAATCGATTAACGTACAACTGAGAATAAAACTAGTCCGTCTGATTATGTGTTGTAAACTATTTAAATAATCTAAATATTTTTAGTTGATTGATTTATCGTAGTTCACGTGGTGTTTGTCATATTATTCGAAAAATAGCAGAGAAACCGTTGTATACAACTCGCAGTATTGCAAGAAGTATGAGATTAGATCTCTGCTAAATCTCGTTATGAATATGCATATAGTGTAATAAAGTATCAATTCTCCTAGATAGAAGAAATGGGTTTCAGGGGTACAGACAGAGTTAAGGTTTCTTCAATACTATCCATTTTTACCATTCTGTGTTTGAGTGTGAAAACATTTCAAGCTGAAGTGGCTGAGTTAATGTTGTTCACGAAAGTGTCAAGGTTACATCAAACATCGAATGTATAGAACATGATATCGATAATCAGATCGAGTGTCAGTCAGGCAGTCGCATGTCACTCGTCTATTGATTTGTATTCTTTTTTTTCTTTTCACTTTTTTAAACATAACATATAGTAAGTTATATTTGTTATTGTTTTTCATGATTATATATATATATATATATATCTTCTGTTACTCTCTTGTCTTCTCATTATTGCATGTATAATTCGAAAATTTACTTGAGGTTTTATTTTTGTTAAATGACAACAAGATCAAGATCAGTAACATAAAGACAAAAAAAAGAAAAAAGAAATGGCCATCAGTCAAACAGTAGTTTTTTTCACTTAGAAAATAATTTTTTTTTGTTCGTTAGAAAAAAAAGATTTACACTCGAAACCTTAAAAATGTCTATAAAGATGATTAGATGGTGTAGACCTTTAATAAACATATTATATTTGTAAAAATACGAATATATATTTATGTATGTATAGTTTTTGGCATGAAGTAGAAAAATAATATGCGACAAGAAGAAATAGAAAAAAAAAAACAGAAAAAAAATACCAGATCTATTTATAATAAACCAGTTCGTATGTTTTACATTGAGAGGGAAACCAGTACGTTTTTTAAAAATAGAAAATAGTTACCATCTTTTCTACTCTTCGGGGGTAGGAATTTGTAGGGTGTGTCACAAATTCATTTTGCAAGGATTTTTGAGAGTTCTACTCTTTTTTTTATAAAAGATGCAAAGTTAAGTGGAAGTATCTTTGCAGAAATATGCGCTATTAATTAATGTTGTGTTCCAGTTTAATGGACTCTCTGTTTCTAGACGACTTGTTACGAAAGCAGAATCTCTTTACATCGAACCTTTTAAGAAATTAGATTTAATACTTCCGCACACACAACACTAGACTATACAAAAAATCTGTCTAATTATAAGAGAGCCAATTGAGTTCTTACTCTTCAAAAATGCTGTATTTTTGTAATCATGAAAGTCTAGTATTACTGATCAACACTGTTATATTTTCTGGTTAGCAGACATAAGCGTTATACGTTAACCGAATGACTGCCAAATCTAGAATTTCGTCTGTCCAAGAAAAGATGTGAAACTGTGTAGTGAAATACTTACAACACATTTTGCCGCGTCACTATGAAAAGCTAAGGTCAGGGTAGCCAGTTCCGGAGAGGAAAGGGTGTATACCCCCTACTAATTGAAATATTTTCGTTTTTTGACCACTTAGACAGAGAAAAAAAACATTCCATACTAAAAAATTGCATACTGCATCTGCTAGAATTTTTTTACATTCCCCTAATGTTGAAACCCTACTGACGGCTCTGGCAAAGGTTCGCAATTTTTTTTTGAGAAAAGCGTCAAAAGATTCATCTGACTACTTTTGCATATTTGTAATAAGTTTTAGATGAAGTTTAAATGCAAATTGATTTGATATGGGTACAATATCGAGCACAATTGAAGAAAAATTAGCTATATGTTTTCTACCATCAACAACACCAAAATTTCACCGACGACACAAACCTTCTGCGTCAAAAATTCTCTTGTTAGGTTTGGACAATGCTGGCAAAACAGATTTACTCAGAAATATTACGCAAAATGAGTCTTTACAGAACAGACCAACGATAGGTATGAGATATAAGTTCATGACAATGTTTTCTCATACATAAAGTAACTCTCTTCCTAATAATCTTCGATTAGAAATTATTTGAAATTTTGCATTGAAGAAAACTGGTACCCGAGATGAGTGCGACAATTCAGTGTACTATAAAATATGTTGTGTTACTATATTTAGATCCGAGGGTTCTATACTGATAAGCTGTTTTATTATTTAGGTTATAATGCTGAAACAATTCGTTTGCGTTCATTTCGTCGAAGTAAAAAGGTAACATTATGGGATTGTGGTGGTAAGATGTGTTTAAGAAAAATGTGGCCATATTATTATTCCGATACATCTGTCCTTGTATGGCTAATAAATTCAAATGATCGTTCGAGATTAGAAGAGAGTTTGAATGCGTTGACAACTACACTAAATGATACATCGATGTATAAAGTTCCACTGTTAGTTGTACTGTATCGTCCACTGAATATTATGTCATCATCATATCAACAAGGATATACTATCGACGTGTCTGATGAAGCACAATTAACTAGTTTGGAATTAGCATTTCGTTTATCGTCTAAGTTACCTAATATTGATCTTAAGTGGCAGGTGATTAATGTTACTGGAAGTAACCAAAAAGATTTGAGAAAAGTGAATACATGCCTGTTAGATATGATATCGCAATGAAAAGTCAATCAAGTGGAAATAAGAATCTATAAATGTCAAATCAATCCTACCACGATTAGACTTTAAGTTTGAACATTCTCTATGGATGATGAAGTGGGTCCTCTAAGTAACTGTTATAGACCTAGAGGAAAGATAATTGCCTTTAAATTCTATAGGCTGCGACAATTTTTGGATTTTCAAGTATAATAAGAAGGTTTGACTAGTGGAAAAGTAGCCGACCGTAAAGTAAAGCACAATTCTCATTGACATTTTGTGCGAGTCCAACAATTAATGAAAATGACTCCCAAACAGCAGATCCATCCCTATTATGATAGGTGGTCACCTGCATTTTATGTAGAGATTATGAACATGTATGCCGCGGCTTATTACTTGAGTTAGCCAACATAGAGCAAAAACTTTTCACACGAAAACATATCAGGAAACGTCTAACATTCGGTGTTCAATTCATGTGGGTCATTTCATATCTTGAAAACAAATTCGGCCTCTACTTGAACTTTCCAGCATCTTTGCAGTTGTTATCATTTAATGCTTAGGCGTTATTGTGCTTTTCAGTCATACAAATGACAAGGCACCGTTAAATCGGAAGCCCATTTCGGAAAATAGTATAAAGAAGTAAAAATCCATTTCCATCCATCCAAAAAAAAAAATCCATGCACATTGTGCTGTTACTTTTTTTGTTAAAGTTGATAATTTAGCTTAAGCTGCGCAAAGGCTCTATCACACACACAAAATTTACTTCCCATGCGAATAGAAATAAACTTTCTAAATGAAAATCTTAGATGGAGAATACATGTGAATGATCTGATTAGATCCTGCAAGCAATGTCTCGATACAATGTAGCACTAGTTCAAAGAAGTACCCGCTTCCATACAGACACAAACACTCAAATATAACGAACACGATTGAGGGAGGCTACTGTAGATCTCTAGAACTATAGAACTGTGCATATTGAACGTTATGCAATATCTAGAAGTTTTTAGAAATATTGTAACCGTTGGAAGAGATATTTTTATCCATGAGATGCTACATACCTCTGTCACTCTGTCTATACTACTCTGTCTGTATATATATACTCTGTCTATATACCTCTGTCATGAGATGCTACACCCTCACACATGAGAGAGCACTGAGTGACTTAGAGTACGCGTACGCATTATATGCACAGTGGGCATTCAGGTGGAAATTTAGAAAAAAACAGTGAGTTTGCTTTTTGCCAATTTAAATAGTGTTTCATATACTTCGAGTGACGGCCGATTTAATGGGGAAAGAATTTTTATTCTACGACTTTTCCTTCTATAAAAGATTTGAAATACAAAAACATCATGTAAATGCGCTATTTTTTCGGAAAATTTCGATTTTTATTGAAGGATAGTAAACTAGAATAGAATCGAGATCATATTCGGGAAGAATACAGTCAAAAGAATACAAAATAAAAAAGAATTTTGTTTTTCGAGTGAAACTTAAGAGTTTTGGAATGGATTCTTTCGAAAACTCGTCTAGGCTGTAAAGGCTCTCTTCGGTATTTTGAGAACGCGCAGCTTAGCGCAAATCTGAACTAACATATTTTTATACCAAAATGTTCCTCGCGAGGCCGTGCATCTATCGTGAATGCGCAAAAGTGCGCATATTTTCTTGGACTGAGATATCGGTTTTCCAAAAACCCAGGTTTCTGAAGTAAAAACCAATTTTTTCACTTGAAATACAATTTTTTCCGAATAATATATACATATTCGGAATCAGCGTGAAAGACTGAATCGAATGATGTATGAGTCAAAAATTCTCTGCCGGTATATTTGGATTTTGTCAAAATCCTGACTGTGAAAAGCCGTCCGTAGCGATGAAAATTTTTAATTGGCCTAAAAAAATGTATTTTAACAGCAGCCGAGAGGTCTATAAAAAATTTTCCTGTAGGTTTTCGTGTACGCTAATTCCAAAAAGGAGCTTTACACAGTTCCAAAGCGGTTTTCAGAGACCGGATCTCCAGAAAACCCCTTAAAAATCATCTTTTAACTTTGAAAACCACTTTTTTAGAAATAGCACACCCGAAAACCTATAAGGAAAATTTTTTTTAGAGGTTCGGATAGCTTTCAGATCACATGTCCGCCTGTTCTAGCAAAAAATGTCCACTGTGCTATGATGGTTCCTTTACTAACATATAGACTCGTCTTAGATCAGTATAAAAACTGGCGACATACATGATTTCATAGAACTCTGACACACCGAAGAAAAATCTAACACCTATACTGAATGTAAGAAGAAAATATTTTTGTCTCATTCTTTTATTCAAAATGCTGAATGGATTCGTTTCATTCTCAATACTTAATCTCATTCTACCGATGATTTATCTAGCAGACGAGCATCAGTTTGCCATGTCAGAAATAAATAATTGATTGTCGAAAAACAATTTTTTGCAAAAAATAATAGTATTTTAGACAGTAGCCTTCGGGAAACATTTTTTCTGCTCCTTCGATAAACGAAACCTAGATAAATCACGGGATTCTACTGAATCTTGACTCGAATATCAAACAAATTAATTCAACTTTCCAGAACGTTAAAAGTTTCATTTATTTGAACGGAGACTGATGTAAAATCCTCCATTTACAGAATCGCCAGAGACTGAGTCGCAGTCTCTCGTTTCATCTGCCACTAATAAGAGACTTAAAATAAAATTAAAGGAACATCTAGAAATGGAAGGAAATTTATTAACGTGATTTAAACACTTTTATTATTTTTCTAAAAACAGAATATGCTTTTTTTTGACAATGTAGATACCAAGCTCTCATTCTTCTTGTATTGTTTACTTTAATGTAAATTGTTTTTTTTTATTGCGGTCAAAATGAACAGTTCATACTTGACATGTTAAAATGAAACGATAACTAAAGAAGCTAATTTATTTTTAAAATAAACTATTAAGCGTTGTTTGTTGATCGCTATAATGAACATACAACAATTACACAATGGAAAAATCTCTATCACAACTATTACTTATTCATGATAAAAGTAAATTTTAGTTTACATCAAGTATAGATAAGTTAAACGGATGATATTTATTTTTCTTCACCAATTTCCGACAAAAAAAAACATCGGAATAGTTCTACTTCATATCAAGTTTCTTGTAAAACAAATATAGAAAAATTAATTGAATTATGTATAATATTCTCCAAGTACACAGATATTTTTTTGTTCGATAGGTTTTTTTAAACAAATCCACATATATAACCAATTTATATGAAAAAAAACAGGCAAATAATTTTTTCTTCTATGAGAAATAAAAGCCTCTAGTAAAATTAAAGAGCCAATGTATATATGGTACTTTTTTTATACAAATAGGTATTGAAAGTCAATACTAATACAAATTGAATGGTGTGTATAACAAAATTTATTCAATTTATTATAAAAAAATTGACTTACTATAGTCAAACGTTCAAACGATTTATTAAAAAAAATAAATAAACAGTCTACAACTAATCCGGTAAATTCATTACTAATTGACGATCTTTTTCGATTTGATCATCATATTCGAATGTATCAAATTGATCTAATTTTCTCATTAAATCCATTTCTTCACGATTATTTGGTATTCTCCACTTTTCATTCTAACACAAACAAAAAAATATTAAAATAAAAAATGTATTATTCTAATAAACAAACCTTTAAACGATTAATTTTTGCTTGTTGCAAAAATAAATGTCTTAATTCATTGTGTGTATCACGTGCACACTCAATCAACTTTTGCTCATCTTCAGTATTTTTAGCTTGTACAAATTCTTCATATTCTTTCTCTAAAATACTAAAAGTAAATGTAAAAAATAAATTAACAAATAATTTTTCTACAATATAAACCTCGTTGAACTTTTGCTTCATTTAATTCTTTTTCTGCTTTTGTTACTGCTTTTCCTACATCAGAAAAAAGAAAATGATAAGTATTTAAAAAAAACTATTGTTTTTTTTTTTCGTTAGAGAATCTACCCTTTGATTGTGAACTATTCAATAGACGACCTTTTGTACGCTGATTAATTTCTGGACATACGAGACTCGATTCTACAGGTGGAAGTAATACTACTGAATTCCAAAACTGTTTCGCTAGATCAGCATCTTCTTTTTTCGAACCATCAAAAACTGTTAATTCCGAATTTTGACGAGTATCTATCTCATATACTGATGGCTGAATGAGACCTGTAATAATAATCAGAAGAAATAGTCAACTTTTAAACGATACTAGGGGAGAGACAAGATAAAGAAAACAAAATAAAGTTTGCTATTGAGTTTTTCATCATTAGGAGTTTCAAGTTTTAAAAAAGAGATATTTTATACATACTCATCATAGGTGATTCTTCGACGTCGTTCTAAATAACCATTGTATAGAGCGAGTAAAACATTTATATTTTTTTTAGTCATTTTTAACATCATCACTATGATAACGTTGTTAAAAATGAGATATGCGTATATGTATGACGGCGCATCAATGCATATCTTTTCCATTGGTAGATTTTACCATCAATAGATGAGGAGATGAGAAAATCATATAGAACCAAAAAAATAAACAACAACCAATAAATCTTGAAAGAAAAATATATTTTTATGATATTTTAAAAGATTACATTTAAAATAGCATAGTGAAATTTGATATGTGTAGAATCCAATCCTTCCATTTACATAAATGAGATTTTCTAGTTTAAAAGAAAACTCTTTCACTTTGAGAGGATGTCTCACATCTAGAATGCTGTTCAGAATTCTTTCTTTTTGATTCTGAGCTAATGAGTAGATGTAAAACATATTTTTAAAGAACTTTTAAGCTTAAAGTCGAATAAGTTAAGCTCAAGCTTTGTCATGGAGTTTTCGCAAAGGATAAGTTGTTTAAGGGTCGTGACGGTGCGAGTAGGTTGGAGCAGGGGATTGTAGTTTCAAAAAACGCTTCTGGTAACAATTACGGTTTATTTCATTAGGCAAGAAATTACGAGACTAAAAATTTGTCACGCAGAACTCTAGATGACAGTGACAAGTCCGCTTGTTCACTATGGTTATTAAAAACACCGCGATGAGACAGTGATAAAGTGATAAAAATTCGTATTCCTGATGAAACAAAAAATAAAATTATTTAAATGAATTTACTTTTTATTTACTGTTTGTATCCATCTATTTATTCATTGATTTGATTTTTTTCTATCTCAGTCGATTAATCAGTAAAAACAGATGTGCTTTATTATAACGAACTACACAACTAAAAATTAGCATAAATATACTATCATCCATTCGTAAGCTCAGTCTTATTATGAGAATTTTAAGCAAAGCAGATTTCCACAGTTTATCACCACGTTTCTTCATGTTCTCCCTTCTAAAAATCAAAGTGAAAATCCAATTTTCAAAGGAGATACCCATTTTAGATTCAACAATAATTAAAAACTCTATACAATGTCGTTTTATTCTCTTTTATGTTTTAGAATGACTGAAAAACGTCCACGTTTCGAAATTTTACCGGTCTCCGAGATTACTGAACAATCATCGATAACAATGCCAATAGATACAAGTGTTGATATTGTTAATGAAAATCCTATACTTTCTCCTCCACCACCAGCCCCTTTACTCCCACCATCGATACCCTCATCCAGCTCCTTACGTACAAGGCGAACATTGAACCTAAGTACATATTTAAAAAAGAAGTCATTGTATAATAGTCGAAAGTTTTCCACAGTTGCTAGTTTCGATCTTCCAGATTTAAAAACGTATTATCCTGTAGACGAGCCTCTATTACACAAACCATTATTATGTTTAAATTCGTTATCAGTCGTAGACAGTAAGGAAACTAATAATGTGGTTGATACAAAACAGTCTCTACCCAGTGATGACACCGATCTTCTGTCAATGAGCGCAACTGAATATGATCCATATGCAACAACTCATTCATCACAAACTCAAGATGATACTTGCAAAATCACAAATAAATTTTTAAACGAATTACGTCGAAAAGGGCGTGAATTACGTGAAAGACGTAACAATATGCCAATTGATCAACGTATACTTCAACATAAATCTCATCAATTACGTGCACAAGATATTTTTGATGTTCATTTTGGTATAGACGATTATGGTACCAAAGAGGTGACATGGGGATGGAATATCGATCCATCTGATGAATATAATCAACAAATAAAAACACCACATATCTATGATTATAATTTGAATAATATAGTTAAAGTACCATTACTATATGATGAAAAAGTTCAACAACAAATTAAAGCCGATATTTATGATGAATTAAATCGACAACGAAACAAAACATTATATAAACAACATCGTCATATTTTTGTGGGAAGAGTTTTATTTATATTAGTTTCATCATTTTTTGGCTTTATGGCGTTCACGTTGATATATGTTGTATCAAGTTTATATAATCGAGCGGATTATGCCAAATTGCCCGATAGTGAATTTCTTTCAATGATTTATGATACAACTACTACCAGTTATTGAATGAAGAAGTAAAAAAAAATTGTGAATCAATCATTTAAATTAAGACTCGATCTGATATTTTGGTGTTTAAAGAGTTAGCCTCTGTATTTCAAATTCTGAAGTACCCGTCCTATGCACATTGAAATTTAGGAAGAAATTAACTGTACTATCACAGTCAGGAGATAGTAAATCTTCAATCTCTCCATAGGAAACTAGAATATTAAATCCCCAAAGAAGAAGAACCTATAAATTCTTGTTTAGGAATGTCATAGACACCATTACTTTTATGTTCCAAATAACAATAACGAAATAATCGAAAAGATCACTATTTGCAAAAAATAACTACAATTATTGAGTTTACTAATTATGCAAGTGACTAGTAACCAGGGAATTACCGTTTATTCCTCAAAGAGTAACTCAGGAGTATCGTTGACAGTAACGAAAAGTAATGATATTTAATAATTAATTGAGAACATAACGAGGACTGGACGCTCACTCTTGTCGTTTAAATGCTCACTAAGACTTGTAACAATTCTTGTACAACCAGTAGGATAGATTCAAATATATTGAACAATCTCTTCAGGGCAATAAAGAGTTTTTAGATCATCTGAACATTTGATGATTTTTTCCATAGGGTGCTAATAAATCAATGTGAATTTTACTTTTTGTTAACAGGGGTTGTCTTACCAAAATAATGCTTCAAGTGATAATTCGTGTTCTTTTTCTTTATATCACATCACATTTATTCTAAACTTCCTATTTTCGTCTTATATTGTTATGATTTTTATTACTGAATTATATTTGTTTGTTTTTCATGTTGCACTAGTAATATTTTGATAGGTAATCACTTGAATCTTTTTCATACCTTAGTATTTTGATCCTTTAAATCATCTCTATGAGAATATTAGACTCATTAGCAATAAAAAGGACTTTTTGGTAGAAAAAAATATGTAAATTGAAATTAAACTCACTTACTAGATCTGCTATTCGATCTGTTGCTGTGTCTTGCCACGTACAATGTCATTAAATTTTTTTTTCTATTTCTTAAACTGAAAATAACGATGAATATTTACACAAACAACAAACGTTATAAATGATATTTTTCTATATTATTTGGCTTTCTGGTCTAATCAGAATGATTTTTTTTCGAAATTGTGAATTAGCGTATAAAGAGAATAATGAATGGTTTTTATTAGTCATATAATTTTTGCTCATTTTTGGTATAGTCAATAATTTTTTTTTTATTTGATTCTGTTCAAACTTCTATCTTTCTTCCCATGTGATTATTTTATTTTATGAGTGAATATTTTTTCGAAATGATCTGTGTTATTTCAGAGGATCAACATTATTGTTTTTTTTTTTATAAATAAAAATAAATGTTATTTGCTATGCTTTCACAAATACATGTTCTGTAAGTATTCCACTTAGTACAGTAAAGATTATTTTACAGACATTGTTTGTTTGTTTTTGAATTTCACAATTGTTTAAATTTATTGATTTCTGTATTTATTCCACTTATTATTCTCAAGTTTACTTTCTATCTTTTTATTTTATTAAAATAGTATGTGATAACTCAGTTCGCGTTACACCACTGTCAAGGTTAACAACGTCGTCTGGTGCTTGAGTTCATTGAATAGCGCAACTTTTTCGAGATCTCGGTGTCGTTCTCGATTTGTCAATGTTAAACCCTTCCCAAACTCACTTGAACGCGAATAGTTTTTTTCCAGTAAAGTCTTTCATTTGTACATTAGTAAATTTCTACTCTTAGAGGAGAAATACTTCATTAAAACATTACGACACACGAATATCGATGGATAGAAGTACAAATAAGAGAAAATAGTCAGATGAAAATGATGAGTATGAACAATTAACAGCCAAGAAGCAGAAACTCAATTAAAAGCGACCGTGAACATCAACAAAGCTAAGAAAATAATTTTTTCTATTTCTATGTTTTTTTGTCTTGAATAAAATAGTAGAAGTTACCTGAGAAAAATAATGCAACTTTTAAAGTAGAAGTCCGATCCCGTTCAAACGAGCTCAATCCCGTTCCGAATTCAAACCCTCAAAAAGATGTTCGAAATCGCGATGGCAATCCAATGAGAATAACGATGAACACTGGATAATTTCCATATTTTTCAAAATTTTCTCTTAGTAGAATCCAGTAGTAATGTTTTTATTTAAAAAAATTTAGAAATTTGAGTTTAGTGCAAAGCCGAATTCGTCATAATATCACATCGTTGAAAAATACTGTGCGTACTGGTACAAGAAACCGGCCAAAACAGCGTGTACCCGTGTATTTTGTTTCAGATTCTCATTAAAAACACTGACATAAACAATTAATTTTGTATGACTCTCTCCCAGTGAATCGATTTTATTTACTAGGTTTTTTCTGTATACATGGTTGTTCTAGATATCGCAATCATTATCATGTCTATATCGAAAATAAAACAGCCAGTAAAATCATTTAAAAATATAGAATTTGAAGCATGTTTAGACGAAGGTGATAAAGCTAAACAGATGGGTAAATGGTTATTAGAAATATCATGGGAAATAGCAAACAAAGGTAATTTCTTTTCACCTCTCTCTAAAGTTAAGATAGAAAAAAACATTTCTTTGGTTTTTTAATTTTTCAGTTACTGGCATTTATAAAGTTATTAGATCAAAAGTTCCTATAACAAAAAAAGAATATGGTAATAATTTTATTTGTATTGGACCTTATAACGATTCATTTGTTAAAAGTGAAGTTGAAATATGTGAACCACGTATGAATGTAGTTAAAGCAGTTGTTAATGATATGAAACGTTATGGTGTTCATGTATGTAATGATGTTTTCATATATAACTAAGATAAATAAGAAATTCTTTTTCTGTTTGAAAGGTTGTGACTGGTAATTGGCTTATTGAAGGTTTACCACAGGTTGTTCTATTTGATACTGGATCGGCAGCAGATCGTTTAGATGGATGGAGAAGTGACTTTTTTGAATATGCCAGAATTCAAATACCATATCATGATAAAGAAGCCAATGATGCAGTCATATTTGGGTTTTGTGTTTTCTGGTTTATTGGAATAGTAGGTTGTTGTTATCTTCGTTTATTCATTGACTTTTCATTCACTTACACAACAAAATTCTTGAGAAATATTTGACGAAAGCAATACATAGGTTCCCCAAATGTTATAAGAATAAAGTAACAGATTTTCATCACTTTTTCTGAATTTCAGTATTTCGAACGATTTTTACTCATATTCTTGTAGTTATAATTGTTCGGTGTTACTTGTTATATGTTTTGAAAATGAACAGTTTGAAAACGCTATTCGGTGACTGTACACAATCGGAAGTGAGTGAAAAGTCAAGAAACAAATAAGAGCTGATTTTTTTTGTTAATTCAAAAATCTTGTTTTGCTTTTGAAAATTTTGTAGTTTAGTGTCAGTTATTCACTTCTCTCCATATTAACAGCGTTTATTTACGTTTTCTGTTTAGTTTCTTAAAAAATTAAAATTTTATAAACGTCGTTATGTAATTGCGCATTTTCATGAATGGTTAGCTGGTGTTGGTTTAATTATGGCACGTTTACGTGGTTATGATTGTGCATTAGTATTTACAACACATGGAACATTATTAGGAAAATGTTTATGTGGGAGTTCAACTGATTTTTATAACCGTTTAGACTCGGTAAGAAGAAAAAATTCTGTTCAAAAACAGCAAAAATGTTGTTCAAGTGATTAAGAAAAGCTTTAGAAAAATTTAGAGAGATTTCCATTCAAGTACGATTGTCTATTTTAGGAAAGAGATAGAAGTTTCGAAGTATTTGAGTGATTGTTTGCCCCTGTGGGCTTAAATCGCAATAACAAAGTCTTCTCTACTTTTCAGCTTTTTTACACACTCGACATTGTGCTATAAAGTTTAAAAAACCATCGAAACGTTTCTTTATGCTTTTCTATGCAGACAAAAAGCTTTCTTTAGCAAAACATGTACTCTCTTTTGAGATTATCTTTGTCAGATGTCCAGCGCTGACCTAGCTCACAAAACTTGTTCTTCGTTCAAAAATGTCCTATGACATCTTTACGAATGATTATTTACATCAACATTGACTTACCAGAATTTAGACTAAAATCGAGGATCACATTAATAATGTGAAAATCTATACAATTGCTTTTGGTTACTTTAAATGTTTCTGTTTAGTTTAATTCGGATAAAGAAGCTGGTGATCGTCAGATATATCATCGTTATTGTATTGAACGTGCTGCTGCTTCATGTGCACATGTATTTACAACAGTATCAGGAATAACTGGAATCGAGTCCGAATTTTTATTGAATAAAAAGCCAGGTAAAGGGAAAAGAGTGATTTCTCTAATGCAAAGTACGATTGTTTTTTGTTTAATTCTCTTATTTATTTTTTGTATCTAAGATTTATTAACACCAAATGGTTTAATTGAACAACGTTTTGCTGCGTTGCATGAATTCCAAAATCTTCATGCACAAAATAAAGAAAAATTACATGCATTTGTACGTGGTCATTTCTATGGGTAAGACGAGAGAAAGAGTTGATAGTTTTGTACAAGGAATATTTTCGTGGGTATCTAAAGCAATAAAGAGAAAAAGAAAATTATGCATATCAGTGCTATTTAACTTTGATTTCGCATTTATTTCAAGCAAACTTATTAACGGAATTGACAGTATTATCGTTTTGCCATTTATTTTTATTAATGACTTAGGATGATTCTGTTTTACTTTATTAAATTCAATGATGTTTCATGTCTATTTTCTAGCCACTATGATTTTGATTTGGATAAAACACTATATTGCTTTATCACTGGTCAATATGAATTTTTTAATAAAGGTGTCGATATGTTTATTGAATCATTAGCAAAATTGAATGATATGCTTAAAGTAAGAAGTGTTGATATTTTAGTGCTAATTTTTCATTGTTGTTTTTTCGGAATGAGTAACTGAAAACTGACTTGAATTCTGGATCGTTGACCCTCTTTTCTTTGTTTCGAAAATTTCTTTATATAGAAAAAAAACATAATTTGACTATTTCCAACATTGATTCCATATGCAGAACTGTTGTTGCACCTATTTGAACTCATTTTTCTTATTCTTCTTCGTTATCCATTCTAATATTCATTAAAAGATATTGATATACTCTTTGCTTCATTTTTGTGTCAAATGGAAAGTTGTAGTCGAAAATCTGTCTGAGGTCGTGTTCTTTGATTCAGAAAAGTGAAGAGTAAAGCTGAGGGACCACCACAACCAGATTTTTTTTAACAATTTGAGAAAGCTGTATAATAACAGAAAAAATTCGTAAAAGAATTAGTAACTAAAATTTCGGATCGTTGACCTGCTGCTTATTGTATAGTTGATGATATTCAGTTTATTTTTATATATTGAAGACTTTTTCACGGCTGTCCACCCCAAATTTATCTACATACTTTTAGGTTGAATATTGCGATCGGTCAATAAAAGTAAACAACTACTAATCAGAATTTGAAAAGAGAGTAATCAGCATTTGCTCACAAGTTTTGCTCCTGAATATGGGTGTAGTCGTAACGCTTACAAATTATGAATGTCAACGGTATTTCATCAATTGAAATGCACTGATCTAAGATTCTTAAATGAGTGAAATCTCTATTTTTTCGATAAACGATGATTTTGGGTGAAGATCTCTTGTCTATCAAAAATGTTCGAGAAATTTCACCTGTTTTTCTGCTCGTTTTTTGCTTGTTTTCTGCAACTCAGATTTTCTCAGTAAAAACATTAAACCAATACATTGTTCTCTGAGTTTTGGTTTTCCTAATATGTATACATGCGAAGAAAATCTTTTCCTGCTTAACTGTTTAACTATCTTTGTTTTTGGTCGTTTATTTTTTTAGTCACTTGGTTCCGATATGACCATTATTGCATTTCTGATATTTCCAACAGCTACAAATAATTTTAATATTGAATCATTACGTGGCCAATCTATTGCAAAAATGTTACGTGATACTGTACAAAATGTTCAAAGTGAAATTGGTAAACCTTTATATGAAGTTTGTTTAAAGTACGTTTCAAAAAACAAAGGCTAATTCAAATCTTATTAGTTTTTCTTTTATATAATAGAGGATGTGTTCCGTCGGCTGATGAAATTTTACATACAGAAGATATGATTGAATTAAAAAAATGTGTATTGGCATCTGAGGTACAAATTCTATCAATTATTGCAGTTTATTGTCTGTTCACTATTCAATGACTATTCAATGTCGTAGGACCATAGACATTTCTTGATAGTAGATTAAGTTTTACGCCGTGTGTATGTAAGATAAATGAACCCTTAGGAAATTTTCATTGGACTCTCCTATCTCATTCCGTACTTGTATATTTTAAAGTGTCTTTTATACGGCAACAACGATTATTGCTGTTGTTTTGATTTTTATTGTTCGTTGTTGTTCTATATCAGATTCAATTGTCACTGGCATTTGAGGGGTGTTTTCGTCCCTTAAATACGCAGCTGAACGTCGAATAATCGGTTTACAGGAGCACCTTTTGATTTCTTCGTTTAATCGACGAAGATGCGCCGTAACTTGTTATTCTCCTAGAAATCATACAGCGTTTAGACAAACAGTCTAGATATCTCTAGTCTAGTTATTCAAAAACTAGCAAACTGAAAAAATGTTGAGAAGAAAAATCTCAACAGGCAGATAGAAATCTCAATATCAACTGGCAGGTGTAATATAGAGTCGCTCTTTATTTTTAATGTTTGTTTCTCTTCTTTTACTTGAAGCGTTCATCTTTACCATCCATATCTACACACAATGTTGTTGATGATAGTACAGACCCAATATTAAATTCATTGCGCCGTTATCAATTATTTAATAATCGTTCTGATCGTGTCAAAGTTATATTTCATCCAGAATTTTTACGTAGTACAAATCCGTTATTACCATTAGATTACGAAGAGTTTGTTCGTGGTTGTCATTTGGGAGTATTTCCATCATATTATGAACCATGGGGTTATAGCCCAGGTAGATAACAGTCATTTACACATAAAACTGACGCATATAATGTTTTTGCTTTGTTGGTCTTTTTAGCTGAATGTACAGTAATGGGTGTACCAGTTATAACAACAAATTTATCCGGTTTTGGTTGTTTCATGGAAGAACGTATTAGTGATCCTAGTTCACACGGTATTTATATTGTTGATAGACATTATAAAACTGCTGAAGAATCATGTCAACAATTAACAAAAGTACGACAAGAAAATGAAATGATTATAACTGTTAAAACGACATTGTCTTTTGTTTTAGTTTATGTTTGATTTTTCACAATTAACAAGACGTCAACGTACTATGTTACGTAATAGAACAGTACGTTTAAGTGAATTATTAGATTGGAAAACACTTGGAATTGTAAGTGCTAGATACAATACATAGTTATTGTTTAATAATGCAATTATTTCTCCTTTTTTTGTTTTCAGTATTACTATAAAGCACGTCAGTTAGCTTTACAGCGAGTTCATCCAGAAATGGAAGGAGAAATGAAGCTAATTGTAAGTATTATCTGTTGTCAAAGATTGCTATAAGGGTCGTACTAATTTTCACACAATTAAAAGTCAGGAAAGATTTTATTTTGCACTCGTCGAATTATGTAGACCCACATTTCATTTTAAAACAAACTATGGTAATAGGGCGGAAAAGCTTGAGGTAATCCCTCTTTTATTCGCCGTTGAACAAGATCTGTTTTTGAAATTTATTACTTGTGTGCTCAAATTCGAATAATTTGAGAGAATTTTTAAAATTGACGTACACAGTGGAGTAATTTAAAAACTCAAAACTTACATACGAAATCAAGTTAAGTTAAATATCAGTTAGGAGAACTTTTTTTCATTATTCAATTTAATTTTAACTTTATGTTTAGTTTACTAGTCGCTCTGCTATACGATATAGTTATAAAAACACACAAAATATACTCATTGCAACTACGTCTTCAGGTTTAACGTTAAGCTAACAAATTAATCCTACAAAAGACTTTTTGTTTGTTTATTTTGTGTCAATATTAATTAAAATTTATTTGTTTAGACAAATCCAAAATATAATCCTGGAAAAACACTTCAATCTAGAAGATCATCTTCATCGTCATCTTCGTCTTCCTCTTCTACAGAAAGCTCATCAGCATGGTCGGATGAAGATCGTAAAATGAAATTAAAAGAAGCTGAACGGCAGCAAGAAGCATCATCCACACCCATTCAACTGACTGACGATATTTTACTGGGTCCATATAGTCACAATGAGATAATAAGTAAGATTTAGTAATAATTC